>OX246748.1:37887982-38055482 GCA_945910005.1 Isoperla grammatica
TTCGTAGCTCTCCTGGATTGCAGCTGGCAGGAAAAGATTTTATGATCCTGGTGGTGAAGCATGAATGGAATGGTAAGTCATGTAGTGCTGCATGTTCTGCCACGGGCTTCTCCATGTCTTGTTGGTTTACACTCTGTCTGTGTCCCGTCATACGCACACTGAGAGGGGTGGTTGTGAGTCCTACATACTCAGCCGGACAGCGAGTGCATCTGAGCTGGTAAATCACATTGTCCGTGCTACAGGTGTTATGGTGCCGGATGGGGTAAACTCTGCCTGTGGCTTGGGCCTCAAAAGTGGTGGAGGGTGGATGCATAATGCATGTCTTGCATCTAGGCCTATTGCAGGGGTAGGATCCTGTAGGCTGAGTTGTTGTGGTTTCTCTGGTTTGACAGTCGCGTCTAACCACTAGGTCTCCGATGTTGGGAGGACGTCTGAATGCCACTCTGGGGAGGGCGCTGAATATGTCCCTGGTTCTCGGAGAGGCCTGGAGAATATTAAAGCCATTCTTAAGGATGGCATTAAGAGCTTGGAGACCTGGGTGCCACTCGGTGGTTAGCGGGATAATGTCGCAGGTTGCGGGAGGCGTGGTCCTCGGTGGGCGATGAACTTGCTGCTCCACCCTGGCTCGGTCGTAGCCTCTGGCCACAAAAGCGGTGGTTATTCGCTGGCAGTAATTGGCAAGGTCACGATCGGTGGAACAGATGCGCCGTCCCCTAACCGCCAGTGAATAAGGTAAGGCATGTTTAGTGTACGTGGGATGACAGCTATCGTGATGAAGGTACTGTTGGCTATTGGTGGGCTTGAAGTGGACGGTCGTTCTAATGTGGCCTTCCTCGAGGAATACATCAACGTCCAGAAAGGTGATGTGATGGGTCGAAGTATCCCAAGTGAAGTTCACAGGGCAAGATGTGTTGAGCTCCAGTAGGATATATATATATATATATCTTCACTCGTTATCCCAACATCATATAGCTTGGTAAAAGGGTGTTTCCACCATTGCTCTTGGACATCCCCAGGAATCATCTCGGCATGCCAAGCTCGACACAGCATTTTCTTCAACTTCACTTTCTTCGTGATTGTCTCTTTTGCCCTTCCACCAACACTCTCCACTTTTGCCTGTCCTGCCACCATCCCCCACTCTTCTTATTATTTGTTGTTCAAAATTACAATTGTAGGGACGGTAATATTTTTAATTTTTAATTGAGTTTTTAGTTCTTAGAAAATTAAATGTTGGTTATTAGCCACATTGTTAATATTATGTAGCATTCTTAAGATGTTACTAACACCCCTTTAATTTTACAAGGATATAATACAGTGATAGAAGCTCACAATTGCTCTTCACTACTGGGTATACTGACTCTATCACTACACCAAGCAGGGTCTGACAGTCATTGTGCTATGACTGTCTGTGATGTTGTTTTGTCTCGTTGCAGTACGTATTGCTGCAGTGTCCAGTAATATCCACCATCCAGTGGCATCCCTTTACATTCACCTCGGTAAGTTTGGCCTTCACAACAATAATAAGCTACCATCATCATTTTGTATAATGGTGCCTAGATATTGTTAGTTAGTTAGTTAGTTAGTTAGTTAGTTAGTTAAGTTTTTTTTCAAATGAGTCATACATAATACAATTTCAATATTTGTATACTCCTGTAAGAGTAATCCTGAGGCGGGGCATACGTTCTTTTTATAATAGATCGTAAGAATTATGAAACATGATAACGTCGTGTTACATTTTTAGATATTTGGATTGAAATGCATACTACTAGAAGTCCAGAAACAAAAGAATTAAATTATGTTGAGGTTATTTTTAATGTGCAATTATGTATTTTACCACTTTAAAATGTTTTTCTTCTTCTTAAATGTTCTTAAATGTTTGGCATTCAAACTAGGTCACCATATTAATAATATTATACCAAAGAATGTTGTCTTTATTTGATCCTTATGCTATTATAAATAATTGTTCATCATCATCATCATCATCATCATATATTGCCACGTCCAACTCGGCATGGGATCAGCATTAAAGATGGGCCTCTCCATCTTCTCCAAATTATTACAAATTACAAAATATACATCAATAACCAAATCTCTTACAACAATGTGAGCAGTTATACAAAGAGTTGACTATGAATCTGGACTTTATAACATGTCTGGAACCCCGTAAAACCTGGCTAGTTCTTGATTTGATCTCATCGTAGTTACAATGATTTGCTCAAGGTGACCCCTTATTGATGGCGTGAAGTCAAGAACCAAGAGAAGACCAAGCAAACTTACAGTTACAGACATCCTTAGAAGTGGTTGATGTGTCACTGTAAGCAGCCTGGTATGTCACGTACGTTTTATCCATGATTCATCCAGTATATTGTTGTTCCAGTGTCCGACGGCGCAGAAGCCAAGTTTCACAATCCTAGCCAGAGCCAGCGGAGACTGGACAGGTAAATATTGCTCATTTCATCATCATCGTCTCCCCCATTGTTGTTTCCAGCGTAGTCAGCTTGAGCACCAAACATTTCCACTGCTTCCAATCCTCCCGGAACATGTCACTTCCACATCCTCGCAGCTATCTCTTCCTTGGCCTCCCCTTTCGTTTATTCCTTTCTTTGCCTTTTTTCCATTCTCCAGGACATACTCTTGACGCGACCCTCTAACTGTGCATAAGACCGACATGTCTTCTGTTACAAGAGTCGTTGTATGGGCGTGTGCTGGTCCCCATGTCGGGAAGGTGGGACGCTGCTGCAGAGCTCTGCCGATGGCCGAACACGAAGCCCGTGACATTCCTCGTGGACGGTCCATACTGGAGCCCCATGCAGGGGGTGTTGCACTGCAGGGTTGCGGTGTGCATCGCTGCAGGGGTGGGCATCACTCCCTTCATGGCCGCCATGCAGCATCTCCTGTGAGCACACTTTACCTCAACCATCAGAACAACATTATTATCAGTAAAACTGTAGCTATACCTAGATATGGTTCGGTTGTTAGGAAAAATTGAATGATGCGTTGTTAGCTAATACTATGTAGTTACTGATTTTACTCACACGTAGACGACAATGACTTTATTGTGTAGTGCTGCAAGGCAATGATTGGCAAGTTCATTCAAAACAGTGAAGTTTATTCAGTTAAAACGTAGGTAGTTGTCCAATTCACGATAAGCCTGGGGAAAGAAAATTGTCAAAATTTGCAACATTACAAAAATAAAACTGTGACATTTTGAAGGGAGAAAAGTGTGTTGCCGGTATTTGTAGATGAGGGCCTATCTATTTCACATGGTCGAAACAATATCGGGGAAAGTGGAATATTCCATATTCTGTTAAAATAAAATTGAAATAAAATGGCTCTAACCTTTGTATCAATAACGGAAATTACTAAATGACATAAATTAAATGACTGATTAATTAATTAATTAATAACAGATGACAGACTGAGTGAATATAAACATTGTTTGATCAACTTGTCTTCACTGGCATGACTGTGTTTCAGGGATGTCGATGATCAATGCGGAAGCCCGAAACGACTTCACTTGATCTGGGTTTTGCGAGATTACACTCAGCTACTGTGGAGCATCCAACTAATATGTTCTCTACATTTAAAGGTAAAACTTGATTCATGTAAACATTGACTACTAATGTTGTTTTGGGCGTGATAAACAAGTTTTATAGCTGGCCTCGTTAAAACACAAATATAGCAGATATGTGGGTTTCATTGAATACTGTATAAGGTAATTCTTTTGCCTGTGACACAAAACAGGACCACTATCACCGCCTTTCCAGGGCTCTGTTATATCACACATTGCTGACCTGATTATTGTTATTTTTGTTATTATTATTATTATTATTATTATTATTATTATTATTATTATTATTATTATTATTATTATTATTATTATTATTATTATTATTATTATTATTATTATTATTATAATTTTTACTATTATTATTACTATTATTATTATTATTATTATTATTATTATTATTATGATTATTGTTTTTATTATTATTATTATTTTTATTATTAGGCCTATAATTATTATTATTATTTTTACTATTATTTTTATTTTTATTATTATTATTATAATTAACATTATTATTATTATTTTTATTTATTATTATTATTATTATTATTATTATTTTTATAATAATAGTTATTATTATTAGTTCTTGTCACCACAAAATTAAATTACAAACAGATATACTTAAAACCACATAGGTATAAAACAAACTTAAAACACAAACATATTAGGCCTATCATAGAGTGATCATGTGAGCAAAATTATCATCCCTGGGTAAACTCTATCCACAAAATGTGATAAATTGACTATAGCAAACTATCACAATAAATTGTGTTAAACGCATTTGTTTGGGTAGCTGATGGTATACATAATTATTATTTATGGTTTCAGTTTTGGAATGAGAACCAGCCTGACAGATTCACCGTCCAAGTTTACATTACTCGCAGATATGATGTAAACAAGATCCAAACGTTGTTGGATGCGAAACAGAGGCTGTTGTTGCCTCGGATAACGTCCGGACGACCTCGCTGGGAGGAAATCTTCCGAGAGCTACGAGACATCTATAAGAGGTGAGGACGACCTAACTCCCCTCTCTCTTAAAAATAATTTTGTTTCTTATGCCCACAATTGACATCTCATGTGTAAATTAAAATTAATGTGTATCTATGTATTGTTTATACCCACTTGGGGCCCAGACTAGATTTTCAGTGGGGGACACACCTAATAAGTGATACCATATTAACTTCATGTCCTGTTGCTATGAAGACTCTAGAGTCAAGGAATAAGGACGTGTCCGAATTTAGAAGACTGCATACTTGTATACTTGTACTTGTACTTGTCAACTTCACTCGCTACCTCGCGCGCTCGTATACTTGAATTTCGGACAGTTCCGTCCATGCGCGATCTCTGACGTGTAAAGAAGTAACTAACAAGTAGCCGCCTTCTTGATTGCCTCGAACTCCTATTTAGCGGGCGGTGAATCAGCTGATTCAGTTCAGTGACACTCTTGTTGAAAGTAAACAAACTAGCCATGGAGGTGGAAATATATTTATTGTTTATGATGAAACTGTATATTCAAAACGTCAGACGTAGAAGAACGTTACGGCGAAAAATAGTTATGATCATGCGTAAAAGATTACGTGATAAAATAGGTCTAAGGGTATTGTGGAACAAGATGTTATTTAAAAGTGAGGTTACAGTGCGTTGTTTGGGGCCGCCATGACGTAGAAGAACCATTGATTAAACATGTGTTTAATCAATGGAAGAACGTTACGGCGAAAAATAATTATGATAATGCGTAAAAGATTACGTGTAGGTCTAAGGGTATTGTGGAACAAGATGTTATTTAAAAGTAAGGTTACAGTGCGTTGTTTGTGGCCACCATGACTGTTCAAGTACTCAAGTTGAGTGCGCGAGCACGAATGATCTGTGTTCTCGCAGTCTCGCCATCTTCTACTTGCAAACTTCTAATTCAGACACTTGAAATGACGTCACTTCCGTACTTTTCACAAGGTCAAGTCCGAACTTGGTAAGAAGTATGCATTTTTCGATGAATTCAGACACGTCCTTAGTCTATACGTCAGTACCTTATTGACAAACTAATATCAATTTCAGAAGTTATAACATCCAGACCCTGGTGCTTTTGTATTGGCATCCACAATAAGGTCACTGGACCACCAATCAATGTAAATATTTCATTTTTGTAAGAAACATATTTTGCCATGCGAATTCCTTTCAATCAATTCATCTTTGTTCCAGACAAAGTGTGTCCATTTTCGCTTGTGGGCCGAAAAGGTTAAATCAAGAAATCAGGAACCAGTGCCATACGTTTAACTGCCAAGGGTCGAGTTTCCAATTCATCCATGAAGCTTTCTCGTGACAAGAATACTGACTGTGTAGACCACGACATTGTGTGGCAAGTGTCCTAGGCAGCCTCATGCTATGGTTGCCGTCTAGCTTTCACATGACAAGAATACTGACTGTGTAGACCACGACATTGTGTGGCAAGTGTCCTAGGCAGCCTCATGCTATGGTTGCCGTCTAGCTTTCACATGACAAGAATACTGACTGTGTAGTCCACGACATTGTGTGGCAAGTGTCCTAGGCAGCCTCATGCTATGGTTGCCGTCTAGCTTTCACATGACAAGAATACTGACTGTGTAGACCACGACATTGTGTGGCAAGTGTCCTAGGCAGCCTCATGCTATGGTTGCTGTCTAGCTTTCACATGACAAGAATACTGACTGTGTAGACCACGACATTGTGTGGCAAGTGTCCTAGGCAGCCTCATGCTATGGTTGCCGTCTAGCTTTCACATGACAAGAATACTGACTGTAGACCACGACATTGTGTGGCAAGTGTCCTAGGCAGTCTCATGCTATGGTTGCCGTCTAGCTTTCACATGACAAGAATACTGACTGTGTAGACCACGACATTGTGTGGCAAGTGTCCTAGGCAGCCTCATGCTATGGTTGCTGTCTAGCTTTCACATGACAAGAATACTGACTGTGTAGACCACGACATTGTGTGGCAAGTGTCCTAGGCAGCCTCATGCTATGGTTGCCGTCTAGCTTTCACATGACAAGAATACTGACTGTGTAGACCACGACATTGTGTGGCAAGTGTCCTAGGCAGCCTCATGCTATGGTTGCTGTCTAGCTTTCACATGACAAGAATACTGACTGTGTAGACCACGACATTGTGTGGCAAGTGTCCTAGGCAGCCTCATGCTATGGTTGCTGTCTAGCTTTCACATGACAAGAATACTGACTGTGTAGACCACGACATTGTGTGGCAAGTGTCCTAGGCAGCCTCATGCTATGGTTGCCGTCTAGCTTTCACATGACAAGAATACTGACTGTGTAGACCACGACATTGTGTGGCAAGTGTCCTAGGCAGCCTCATGCTATGGTTGCCGTCTAGCTTTCACATGACAAGAATACTGACAGGTGAAGACCACGACATTGTGTGGCAAGTGTCCTAGGCAGCCTCATGCTATGGTTGCCGTCTAGCTTTCACATGACATGAATACTGACTGTGTAGACCACGACATTGTGTGGCAAGTGTCCTAGACAGCCTCATGCTATGGTTGCTGTCTAGCTTTCACATGACAAGAATACTGACCGTGTAGACCACGACATTGTGTGGCAAGTGTCCTAGGCAGCCTCATGCTATGGTTGCCGTCTAGCTTTCACATGACAAGAATACTGACTGTAGACCACGACATTGTGTGACAAGAGTCCTAGGCAGCCTCATGCTATGGTTGCCGTCTAGCTTTCACATGACAAGAATACTGACTGTGTAGACCACGACATTGTGTGGCAAGTGTCCTAGGCAGCCTCATGCTATGGTTGCCGTCTAGCTTTCACATGACAAGAATACTGACTGTAGACCACGACATTGTGTGACAAGAGTCCTAGGCAGCCTCATGCTATGGTTGCCGTCTAGCTTTCACATGACAAGAATACTGACTGTGTAGACCACGACATTGTGTGGCAAGTGTCCTAGGCAGCCTCATGCTATGGTTGCCGTCTAGCTTTCACATGACAAGAATACTGACTGTGTAGACCACGACATTGTGTGGCAAGTGTCCTAGGCAGCCTCATGCTATGGTTGCCGTCTAGCTTTCACATGACAAGAATACTGACTGTAGACCACGACATTGTGTGGCAAGTGTCCTAGGCAGCCTCATGCTATGGTTGCTGTCTAGCTTTCACATGACAAGAATACTGACTGTAGACCACGACATTGTGTGGCAAGTGTCCTAGGCAGCCTCATGCTATGGTTGCTGTCTAGCTTTCACATGACAAGAATACTGACTGTAGACCACGACATTGTGTGGCAAGTGTCCTAGGCAGCCTCATGCTATGGTTGCTGTCTAGCTTTCACATGACAAGAATACTGACTGTGTAGACCACGACATTGTGTGGCAAGTGTCCTAGGCAGCCTCATGCTATGGTTGCCGTCTAGCTTTCACATGACAAGAATACTGACTGTGTAGACCACGACATTGTGTGGCAAGTGTCCTAGGCAGCCTCATGCTATGGTTACTGTTGTGTATCATGAACGAGGATGCGGATATCTACGGATATAATTACTAGACGAAAAATCCAGGGTTATCTGATGTTTATCCAGCACTTCACTACAGCTGACACTGACAACCAACAGTCAAGAACCCCCTTTACTCTATAGCTACGCCCACCACCGCCTTCTCTTTACTCGTATCGTTCTATGTGATGTTACGTAGGATAATATTATGACACAATATATATATTAGAAGTTATGTCTTTATTAGCCTATGTTCGTACATGACGAGATGCAACAAGCTGGACTGCCACAGCATTACTGGCATCACGCTCGCGCGTGCCCTGCTGGCCTCTAGCGAGCTCCACATACACTACGTGTAGCCAACCCTACAGATATCAACATTATCATCACACCCTTCCATCAAGTATCAATTACTGGACTGAATATAATGAAAAGTACAATACAATGTAATTACAATACTTAAAAAGGTACCATTAGATCAATGTCTCAATAACCTAGACTTTTTACTTTTTTGTTACATAAACATAGGTATAAATGAACATGATTTACACATAGTCGTCAAGCTTTTTAGGTTCTTTAACCACCCTACCACTTCGGGTTTGTTTTCTAGGACCCTCTACACCTTTCAGTGGAATCTCGCTTGTGCCCTCTTCCTCCCCCATATCTCCATCAGCTCCATCATCCATCACTAGGGGTACTGGATGGAAATGGGTTGAAGATTTTCAAGGAACCACCCGGTTCCTGCAAAGCCACCTATTTTGCTCAGTCTGAACTACGTACGATCTAGGTTCTTCATGCTGAGTGGTTACAACTGCAGGTTCCCAGACACCTTCTCGCCTTAGCACTACCTTTTCTATCAGCCCTAGCTGTATGCATGCTTCTAACCCTAGCAAAGGTACACATTAGTGTCTGTGACCATGAACGGTACACTGACCTTTCTATCTCCTTTTTCACAAAGTAACGTTATGCATCCCTTAGATACAATTATTTTGTCACCAAATGCTACTAGCTTTATCTTAGTACTTTGTAACTGGCCTACATTATGCAGTTTCTTAAAATACCTGTACGGCATGATACTTGCTTCCGCACCAGTGTCCAATTTAAAAGTCATCTTGTATTTCGCTATGATAAGGTCTGTAGTTCACGTCGAGCCTGTCGTCGACGTCACTGCATCGATTCTGCCGACTGAACCATCTTGACCATCTGGAAGTCTTCTTCACTGCCCGATTGATCGCTGGGTGGCTCGTTGTGTGGGTCGTACTGCTTTTCAACCTTGTTATGTCTGGGTCTAGTCGGGGAGGCTCGGGTACAATGACAGATACAACACAGATTTCTAATAGCCTGATGGGTCTTTATTAATGCGGTTGAGGTTACAGTTCTGAATCAAGGTGAAGCTACTCTCGACGGGAAGCGTCCTTCTCTCCGTGCGCGTCACCTCTCGTGGCGCTGCCTTTTGGTAGCCCTATCAACTACTGGCGCGGGCGCCAGGTACAAACGATAAACACCACAATTCTCCCCTGTTAGATAAAACTTTCACAATTTTTCTCAAAAACTTACTGGGGAGAACTGGGCTCATTTGCCGTAGTCCTTCAGGTAGGCAGGTGGGCGGGTCTCCCTAGCGGGTCGTCTCGCCGGCGTTGCCGGTCTCGGTGTCGTCCGGGGCTCGATCACGGCCACGGTACCTCGTGGCGGTTGAACACCCTCCTCGACTGGCAACGGGGTCGGTCCGCTGTCCATGGGTCTCCGCTCCATCTCGACAGGTTGCGGTTCTGGCTCCGTACCAGTCGGTACCTCTGCCGGGATCCCCTGGTACCCCCGTGATGGCTCCGCAGCTGCCTCTGCGGTTGTCGAGACTTATCGTCCTCGTAGTTGGTCCAGGTGCAGTCTCCTGGAAACTCCCTCCGCATCCGACACCGAGAAGTTCCTGGGTCCATGGATGGTGGTCACCGTTCCCGGCAGCCACTTTGGACCCCTCCCGTGGTTGCGGTAGTAGACGAGCTGTCCCTCATTGAACTGGCGCCAAGCTGGGTCACCGTTCTGCGCTTTCACAGCCGCAGCGTCCCGGCTGGCGTTCCGGGCATTGTAGTTGTCCGGATGCAGTTTGTCTAACATGGTGCGGATCCTCCTTCCCATCATTAGATCAGACGGCGTCTCTCGAGTGGTCGCATGAGGCGTCGTCCTTAACGCCAGCAGGATATTCCCCAACTCGAGCTGCCATCTCTCCGGTGCCACCTTTGCCAGGAGGCTCTTGACTGTCTGCACATACCTCTCGGCTAGTCCATTTGAAGCCGGGAAGTATGGTGCCGAGGTTATGTGAACAACCTGATTGAGCCGAAGGAAATCTTGGAATTCCTCCGACTTGAAGGCGGCTGCGTTGTCAGAGACTACTTCATCCGGGATGCCGTAGTCCGTAAACATGTCGCGTAGGACCTCGATAGCCGCGGCAGATGTCAGCGCCCCCTTGGTGTTCTTGACCACCGGCCAGCGCGAATGAGCATCGACCGCCACAAAGAAAGTCTGTCCCTGCGTAGGCCCCGCGTAATCAATGTGAATACGAGACATGGGCCGCGCCGGGATGCTCCAGGGTATCACGTTGGACGAGGCCGGTGTCTTGCGCGTCTCGGCGCATGCTTGACACGTGGCAATCAACTCCTCGATGTCCCTGTCTAAACCAGGCCACCACACATAACTCCTAGCTATGGCCTTGGTTTTCACGATACCTTGATGTACCTTGTGAAGCAATTTGAGGACCTCTTGTCTCAAATTAGTCGGAATCACTACTCTGTTACTGTAGAGCAGACAACCCTGTTGTACTGAGAGGCCTGTCCAGTTGTGGAGGTATGGTTGATACTGCAGAGGTAACTCCGTAGTGTCCCAACCATGCTGTACCCCTTTCAGTACTCTTGATACGATTGTATCCTTCTTCGACTCTTCTCGAATCTTTTCCGCTGCCAGTGGCGATCCCTCTGGAACTTCCGCGAGAAACCAGACGTCGGCTGGCTCTGGGTATTCCGGTTCATCTGGTGCTGGCAGTGGGAGTCGGCTGCACATGTCAGCATTCCCGTGTAGTTTGCCTGGGCGGAAGGTAATCTTATACCGGTAACCGGCCAGCGTCAGTAGCCACCGCGTCATGCGTGGCGACAACACCTCAGGCTACTGGCGGCCAGGTTGTAGCAGGCCCACCAGTGGTTTGTGATCTGTAAGGATCTCCACAGGTCTGCCATAAATGTACCGATGAAATTTACACAGACCATACATAATCGACAAGAACTCCTTGTCAAGCTGCGAATAGTTCTTTTCCGCCGCGTGCAAAGTGCGTGACCCAAAAGCCACAGGCGCTTCCACGCCGTTTGCTTCAACATGGGCAAGCACCGCTCCTACCCCATACGGTGAGGCGTCACACGACAATCTCAGGGGCTTGTCAAGGCTGTAATGAACCAGTACCTGGTCGGACGATACGAGTTGCTTAGCTTCTTGGAAACATACCTCGTGCGTCTCCGTCCACTTCCAGGGCACATCCTTGCGGCGTAACTCGTAGAGCGGCGCCAGCTTTGTTGCCATGTTCTCTATGTACCGTTCATAGAACGTGATGAAGCCTAGAAAAGACTCCATCTGTTCCCGGTTCTCGGGGGAAGGTGCTCTCAAGAGAGCCTCCACTTTCTCGGCCGTAGGGTGTAGCCCGGCAGCATCGATGCGGAACCCTAAAAATTCCACCGACTTGAGCCCAAACTGACACTTGGATAACTTCAAGTGCAATCCGGCCCCCTGAAGTCGTTCGAGCACTGCTCGCGTCCTGCTCCACAGCTCTTCCAGTGTGGTGCCTGAAATCAGCAGATCATCAAGATATACGACCACTCCCTCTAGCCCCTTCAACAACGTTTCCATCAATCGTTGAAATATGGCCGGCGCAGATGCCAGACCGAATGGCAGTCGTGTCATCCGCAGTAAACCACGGTGCGTGTTTAGTGCCAACACGTGCGACGACTCTTCATCAACTCGTACCTGCGTGTAGGCCCTGTCCAAGTCGAGTCGCGCGAAGTATGACCCCTGAGCCAGGGTTGTGAACACCTCCGTGTTTGTCGGTAGAGGGTATATGTCGGTCTTCAGGACTGTGTTGACCGTGCACGAGAAGTCGCCACACACCCGCACGGTTCCGTCGCCTTTAGCCACAAAAACTGCGGGTGTACCCCACTTGCAGTGTGGTATCTCCTCGGCCGCCCCATCTTGCTGCAACTGCTCCAGCGCAGCATCGGCTTTTTCCTTCAGAGCGCATGGCGGGGAACGATGCCTTCGGAAAACCGGAACCGCTCCTGGGTCTAGTTCCACATGGACCTCCTCACCTTTGTAGGTTCCCAAGCCGCTCTCGAACACGCTCTCGAGGCCATGGAGCTCTTTCGGAATCCTCCGGTCTTCAGCCTCCATTTTAAGTACTGGGCTCAGCTTCACGGCTAGCCGCAACGCTCGCAGCCAGTCTCGTCCCATCAAACTAGGACCGTCTTTACTTATCACATAAAGCGGAAGCTTGAACTTGTTCCCCTCAAATCCCACATTCACAAGCACTACCCCCTGCACTCCCAAGTCTTGCTTGGACCATGTGCGCAGCCTGTACTCGGGCTCAGACATGTCTGGTGGGTCACCAGGCCACAACTCTTGAAATGTGGACCGACCAATTAAGGAATGTTTAGAGCCCGTGTCCACTTCCATGGTTAGCGGCACTCCATCTATCTCCACCATTGCAGTTACCTCATCTTCTGTACTAGTAGTGTTCACGGAGAATAGATACGACTCGACAGGCCGTGCCTGTACAAGGTTGGTACTCACCGGTGGCCTGTTATCTGATCTGTCGCCGCCCGTCGGGTTGGACACCCCAGCCTTTTTTCCTTGACAGACCTTGGCTATGTGCCCGGTCTTCTGGCACTTGTAGCACGTAACGTTGCCGAGCTTGCACTTGTCCGCTAGGTGCGCTGTGCTACCGCAGCGGAAACATTTGCCTTTAGTACCTGGTGTCGAGGTGTCCGCAGCAGGTTTGGCTCCCGTGCCTCCCCCTTTGTTTCCTTTCGACGCCTTGTTGTCGAGGAACTTGTTGACTTGCGTCACACCGGCATTTCCCCGCAACACTTGGACGTCTCGCTGCGAAGTTTCCGCAGCCATGGACATCTCGACAGCCCGTTTGAATGTTAGGCTGTCTCCCTCAGCTAACAGTTCGGTCTGCAATGCTTGTTCCCGCACCCCCGCGATCAGCTGCTCTAGAAGATTCTCTTCTAAGTCAGGGAACTCACAATGTTCGCTGAGTTTTCGCAGGTTTGCGAGAAACTCCACGATCAGTTCATTAGGCCCCTGCATTCGCTTCCTGAACTTGAACCTCTGCATCCTTTTGCTAGGCCTAGGGCAGTACCTATCGCCTAACAACGCCAATGCCTGGGCTAGGCCCAAATCCGCCACATTCAACGGCGAGGCCAACGACCTCAACACCCGAAACGTCTCCGCCCCGATAACACAGAGGAGCAAGTTCTTCTGCTTCTCCTCGGGCACTTCAAACGTTAAAAAAGCTATCTGTAACCTATCTGCGTACACGTCCCACGACTCCTCAGCAGGCTTAAACGGTCCCACGGCATTCACAACGCCACTCGCTAGGCCTAACCCACGCGAAGACGAACCTGCCCCATTTTCAGCCATACCGTCCGTTCTCGTCGCCAATTGTTATGTCTGGGTCTAGTCGGGGAGGCTCGGGTACAATGACAGATACAACACAGATTTCTAATAGCCTGATGGGTCTTTATTAATGCGGTTGAGGTTACAGTTCTGAATCAAGGTGAAGCTACTCTCGACGGGAAGCGTCCTTCTGCCAGTGCGCGTCACCTCTCGTGGCGCTGCCTTTTGGTAGCCCTATCAACTACTGGCGCGGGCTCCAGGTACAAACGATAAACACCACAAACCTCTTGGACACCCTTCTTCTTCATGCGGCACATCTCATTGAAATTGTTGTATTCTATTGTTTGAGTGAAGTAGATTGTAGGATTTCAAGGATTGTTAAAGATTATAATAAACTGTGACTGTTTAATGCCGCATATTTTACTAGCTTGGCTACACCGGAAGTTGGTCTAATCCTGCCTAGTTCGTACTCCATCTGGGAGACAACTTACAATACCTCGGTAGGCGTATATATATATATATATATATATATATATATATATATATATATATATCAGGGATCCGACTAGTTTTGTTTTTTGAACATAGCCGAAGCCTAGCCTAGCCATGGTCACTGGCAAAGCTAGCCCAGCGGCAAGCCTAGCCGCGGTTAGCTTTAAAAAAAAAACGTAGCCGAGCTAAAAGTTAGCTGGCTTTCACAGAACATAGCCCAGCCGAGCTCGAAGCTAGCTAGCTTAAAACGAACCTAGCCGAGCCGAGCTGGAATCTAGCTGGCTTACAAAGAACATAGCCCAGCCCAGCCGGAAGATAGCCGGAGTAAAAAAAACATAGCCTAGCCTAGCTTGAAACTAGCTGATACGGGAGAAACATAGCTTACCTAGCCTAGCCTAGCTGGAAGCTAGCCAGGGCAGAAAGAACATAACAGTTAGAATCATAGCCTTGCATTACAAATATTAAGTATAAATATTTTAAGATTGACGATGCCTATATTTGTACCATGTATTAATCGACAGGCAAATAAATAAATAAATAAATAAACGAAACATGAAACCTGCTTTTTTGACAGGTTGCGAATAGCTAAGTGATGAATAGCTAGTGAATAACTAGTGTATTGAATAGCTAAGTGAAGTGATTACTATGGATGAAAAAATCGGTTATTTATATTTGCTATAGGCCTATATGTTTAAAAAGTTAATTACGAGTAAATAATAATCTAGTGGAAGCCTGTGCTTCATTTCAGGGTGGACACAGCCACCTACTATTTTTCCTGGGGGGAGGGGGGGGGGGGGGGGGGCGGCGGACGCGTTCGCCGACTTATTTTTTTGGGAAATCCTAATTAAAAAGTCAATACGATGTTGTAGTAAACTGGATAGCCTGTGTATAGTTACTGTACTAATGTGGCGACTGCACTTTTCCATATACTCTTTGCTGCTTGTTGACAAGATTATGCCAGCTAGATTGGCAGGGGTAGGGGGAGGTAATTTTGGGTTTCCTTAAAGTCAAGCAGATGACAAGAAAAGGTGATTTTTATTACAGAAAACAAGAAAGCGCAAGACGCCTCTCAACCCCCCCTCCCCCCCCTCCACAGGGTTGACATACATCCCGCTATTATCTTGGTTAGATCCTGCAATCGGCAATACAATGTTCGACGACTAGTAGTTCTTCCAGTATGAAAAGACGGGTTGTTGCCGACATCGGCCTGGGCGGTAGGTTGTAAACTTAAAAGCCATCCTAATTAGGGTTGCCAACTATTGAATGTGGAAATACGGGAACTTTGAAATTGACGTTAAATCCCGAGTTAAATAGGTTGCGGGTCGGAGCCACCAAAGGCAAAACAAAATTTTTGGTGCTATAATAGAGCCCAGAAAATGAATTGAAGAGATTTAATTAAAGGTATACATTTTCTCATGGAATTAATGTTTAGGCCTAATGTGGAAACGGGAATGGCTGAGTGGGTAAACCGAATTAACTGTTTTGGTTACTTTTTATATTTGTCAAGCGATTTTGCATCACGCAGCAATTTTCTATCCTTTTTTTCAAAATTATAAAATTCTCGACATAAAAGAGAACAATTGACAACAACTTGCAACTCAGCTTCAATTAAATTGGTTAAACATCGATTTCTGTTGTCTGACCATTGATTGACCATTCATGAAAAAACTCTTTCAACATGAGAGTTTGAGTCTGGCATACTCAAAACAAAAGTAATCAACTTAACAAAATTAGGCATATTTTGTGTACCACATTCTTTAAAGATATTAACCCATGTTTCATTAACATTGACCACCTCTCCCTTTTCCACTGAAGACACTAGGCCATATAGTGTCTTTGCTTAAACAGAACTCTTCATACATCTCATCTAAATTAATGTGCCCTTCTAGCTTTAGAACACGACAGCTGATTGAAGATCACAGTACCATTGGGTTTAAAATATAGGGTTAAACCCAATGACAGTACTTAAGTTCTTTTTTAAGAGACAGTGGTGCAAGTTTATTGAAAATGTCTGGTTCACGCGGCAGCGGCGGGAGTTAACGAAATTTTGTATTTTATATAACAAATTCTCAAAATACGGGAAAATCGATTCCCGTGTAGAGTTGGTACGGGAAGCGGGAAATCAGTGTGAAATACGGGATTTCCCGGGAAATACGGGAGAGTTGGCAACCCTAATCCTAATTGACCACTTGCGACCGCTTCCTGCGTAGCCAAGATGTGTATTTGGCAAAGAATGCGTATCTCTCTCCCTCGCTCTCTCCGTAATCTCTTTCGCCCCCAATAGCAAGCAGCAATGTCTTGTGAATAATACTTGAATGCTTGAATAATGCTTTGTGAATGAAAATAATTTACGATGTTACCAGTGAAAAGACCCCTTCGAACTTGCACTGACAACCTTGCCGTCAATTATTGTGCCAGGCGGCTATTAGGCGGTAGGCGGTATTGGGAGTACAATAAGATTAACTGCGTTGAAAGTGTGAATAAACAAGTTCCATTGTCCCTTTGAGGGAAACGAAACACGTCAAATGCTGCTGGACGAACACATGTTGGGAAACAAAAGCTAACACAGCCAGCTACTCGAAAATCTTAGCCAGCTTGCAAAAATGTAGCCAGCCACAACCTAGAAAGACAGCCAGCTAAGAACAAGCTGCTTGAGAAAACGTAGCCAGCCGAAAGCTAGCTAGCCAGCTACTCGAAAATCTTAGCCAGCGAACCTAGCCTGCAGCTCGCAAAAATGTAGCCAAAACCTAGCTAGCTTGCAGCTCGATAAAACGTAGCCAGCTAAGAGAAAGCTAGCCAGCGATTTGAAAAAACGTAGCCAGCCAGAAGCTAGCTAGCTGGCTGCTCGATAAAACGAGCCAGACCAAAGCTAGCTAGCCTGCAGCTTGACAAAACCTAGCCAGCTAAGAGAAAGCTAGCCGGGCTGATTGAAAAAACGTAGCTAGCCAAAAGCTAGCTAGCCGGCTGCTCAAAAAAATGCAGCTGGACACATTCTAGCCTAGCCTAGCCTAGCCTAGTCGGATCTCTGATATATATATATACCAGGCTGTGGGGGGTAAGACTCAACATTCCTCCCGACCTTAATTATTAACGAAGTGATGATGTTAATATGACAAATAAAGTCTAAATAAAGTTGATACGAAACAAATATAGTGAATTATCCTATCTTGAATAGGTTAAGATGAATGGTTATTCTTACGAGATAACATTTATTACAGTTGGTGGTTCGCAAACCTTGCAGGGAGTTGCCTTTCTCGTCGGGTGGGTGTTCCGCTGGCTGACATCGTGGCTCGACTTCTTGGCGGTTGTCTGGTCCTGGTTGGAGTTGAGGGTTGCCGGGTACGATCTCGGGATGGGGGTCCGGCTCGTCCTGAAGATCGGGGCCTACCCAGTCTTCTTCGTCTTCAGTTACGGTTTCCTGGGGATGCGTAGTGAGCAACTTGAAGTGGAACGCTTTGCGGATTGTCACCTGTTGGCCTCGTTCTGCGTAGATCTGTGTACCGTTGATTTGGATGATTTTGAACGGTTTTGGGTCGAACGGTGGAGTTGGTTTGTTTGTTTTTGTTTGTCGAATTAGGATGATGTCTGATCTTGAAGATGTGGTCCTTGGCATGGCGTTTTGCGTCTGTGTAGGTTTTGCTTTTCTGTTTCATGAGGGTGTCTGTTTGACGGATTTAAGTGTCTACGTTGTTGTGTTCGGGAGTCGAGATTTGTGGAATGGTCGTGTTTATCTTTCTTGAGAAAAGAGCTTCATAAGGTGATACGCCGGTTGTCGAATGTGGTGTTGCTCTGTAGTTCATAAGGAAGACTTCCAGTTCGGTCTTTATGTCTTTTCCTTCCAAGTTAGCCGCAAGGATGGTCTTCCGGATGTTCTGCACTCCTCTTTCTGCTAGACCGTTTGCTTCGGGCCACAGAGAGTGACCTTGTGGTGGATGAAATTCATCTCTTGGGCAAAGTCTGCGAAGTGTTGGCCGTTGAATGGCGGGCCATTGTTGGATTTCAACCGGGTCGGAATTCCAAAGGATGAGAAGAGAGTCTTTAAATGAGGTATTACTATCTCAGATCGTAAGGATGGAATGATGAAAGTGACTGGGAATCGGGAGTATTGATCTATGATGATCATTACGTACTTGCCGTTTGGATAAGGGCCGTCGAAGTCGATGCAGAGATTCTGCCACGGTCCTTGGGGCAAGAGAGTGGGTCTTATTGGATCACGCGCCTTGATTTTGGTAGTAGTCTGGCAGGATTTGCAGAGATTTATGGCAGTTTCTACGATTCTATCTGTATTAGGAAACCACACTTTTTCTCTGAGGAGTTGCTTCGTTTTCACTATGCCCATGTGGCCACGGTGTGCAAGATCAACGAACTTTCTCTTGGAGTACTTCTGGAATGATTATCTTGGTTCCTTGTAGTCGTAGGAGTATGTTATGGGATTTGATTCTTACAGTAGTGATTTCATGTATGACGCGTCTGATTGGTTGAAGGGTCGGAGTCTCAGCTGCTTTCTCAGGGTTGGAAGATGCGAGGGCTCTAGCATCCTGGGACGAGATGATGACCAGGATTACAATACATGGTATTTAATTAATTACACAGAGTGACTTGACAAGAAGACGTCTTTACTGCAACCGGACATAAGGTTGACCTCGAGCTACCGCTCTAGTCAACACAACTCGATAGTCATAAGCAAGGCAGTGCATGAGCACTTCCGTTAGGCGGGAGCATACAACATTCCCTCTTTAAAACAAATGAAAATCGTTCGTTTGATAATAAAGTATGTCAACTGTTGATAAACAGGATAACTAATCTGGTGCTAAATAGTTGTAAATCAAAATGAACTAAGCTCTACAAACTAGCCTAAATCATGATTGATCTTGGTTTTTTAATCTTGATACCGCGCCGGCATCCTCCGCTCCCTCTGGGGCCTGGATTCCGGATGGACCGGTGATTTCGGGTGCTCAGGCGGAACATCTACTTCGGCATCCTGGGTCCTATGGTTCTGCAAATCTCCATTTTGTAGAGCCATATTACTGGGCTCTGAAGAGATTTCAGGTAGGGAACCAGAGTAGGAATCTCTGGTGTGGAACTTTTTAAAATGGGTCGAGTTCCGGGTGTAGCGGGTGTTGTCAGGAGTTTAAACGGTAATACTGTTCCCGTTCTTGGAAACTATGCGCGTAGGGATAGGACAGTAGGGAGTAGTTAGTTTGTTGTTTTTTGTTAGACAGTGTCCAACGAACGCCCGCGCAATAGGCAACCCGCAGTACAACCGAGACGTAGGCTGCAAGACACTGCCACCTTGTCGCGCCTCAACTTCCGTTCCTGTGTGAACTGTTCATACTAGCTGAGTACAAGAGCACGTTTTTCGCTCCGCTCAGAAACAGTTAAAGTGACCTTAATAAGTGTATTAAACAACAGGTTATGGGCCCAGTTCACAAAATCTATAGGGAAAGCAATAAGTCATCCCACCTGTTACAGTTCGGCTAAAAACTCCACCCAGCAGAGTCGACGTAAGCAGGTGAGCGACGAACCTAACCTATAAAGTATCGGCGCTACCGTCTAACGCCTAGGCCTAGCGATGTCGTCCACGGACGGGAGAATATCCATTGAAAAACTCAACAACAAAAACTACTAGCTGTGGAAATTTAAAATAGAAATGTTGCTGAGCAAAGACAACCTTTGGGACATAATAAACGAAGAGACGCCGGCACAGACCGACGCACAATGGAAAAAGAAAAACCAGCGCGCCAAGGCCACAATATGCCTACTCCTGAAGGACGACCAGCTGATCCACGTACGGAACGAAACCACCGCCCGATCAGTATGGTTGGCCTTGAAAAAGGTACATGAAAGATCCAACCTCACTTCCGAATTGTACCTCCTCAGGAAACTGTACGGGGTTAGGCTCAAGAGTTAACAAAGCATGGACGAACACATCAACAAAACGCTCGAGCTAGTTAACGAGCTCAGGGGACTGGGGGAAGATCTCAAAGAAAACCACGTCGCAGCCCTCTTGCTGTGCAGCCTGCCAGATAACTACGGCATGCTCATCACGGCACTCGAAGCAAGACCGGAAGACGACATAACCCTGGAATTCGTAATTGAGTTTAACCGAAGAACCGAAACAGAATCGAAGACGATCGAAGAAAATAGCGAAGCCGTTCTAAAAACAGGACCCCAGTACCGGACAGCCGAAAGACTATGATGTTTCCACTGCAACACGCCCGGACACATGAAGAAAGACTGCCAAACCTTCAAGAGGGAATTGCAGGGCAACAGGGAAAAGGTCAAGAGCGCCAGAAGAAGCAAGGCCGGTTCAAGCGAAGAAGAAGAAGAAGAAGAAGAAGAAGAAAGAGAAGAAGAAGAAGAAGAAGAAGAACCACAGTATGCATGCTTCAATTGGCGGAGGAAACTAAGAAAACAAGTACTTGGTTCATCGACTCGGGAGCAACATGCCACATGACCAACGACAGAGCTTTCTTCACGAAACTCGAGGAGAAGGAATGCGCTGTCTCACTAGCCGACGGAAACTCCATGCAGTCCAAGGGAATAGGCGAAGGTCTACTGAGATGCAAGGTAGGCCTATCACCAAAGAAATCGCTGATTGTGCGGCTCAAAAACGTGCTGTACATTCCAAGCCTGGATGGCAGCTTGATATCGGTGCCCACTTTAACAAAGCTTGGGTTCACAGTAGAATTTGATAGCAACCAATGCACGGTTTCAAAAGCTGGAGAAACCCTGGCCATGGGCCTCAGGAAAAGGCAACTCTATGAGGTCTGGCTTGACAGCAAAGAAACAAAGCCAAGCGCAAAATCGGCCACCCAAGAGGCAAACCATGAGAACTGCATCCACCTGTGGCACAGACGCATGGGACATCGAAACCCCGAAGCCGTCCGAAGACTGTCTCAGGTAAATTTAACAATGGGTATGGCACTCGGTGATTGTGATACGCTGGAAAAGTGCATTACATGCGTGAAGGGTAAGCTGACCAAAAAGCCCTTTCCAAAGAAAAGCAAGGAACGGGCAGAGAAACCCCTGGGACTGGTACACTAAGACCTGTGCGGACCCATGAAAACGGAAACGCCTGGCGGAACGAGATACATCATGACTCTATCCGACGACTGTTCTTTTTAAGTCCCTCTACTCACTAGGGTTAGTAGGGGATTGGGATATCTGGTTATCACATTATGGTATATGACACGGCTGTTATTATGCTTATTTATTACTTCTTTGTACAATCTCACATGTGCTCTCTTAGCTAGGTTAGGCCACACTCCTACCAGAGTTCACTCCTATGTTGTTGTTGTTGTTGTTGTTGTTGTTTTACATAACATCCCTCCCTTAGGATTTTGAATCACATTTTAAAATCATTTAGATACTTGGGCGCACTCTTGATTCGAGACGATTTCCTTGACTCCAACAATGGTTCCTCTGCTTCTTGTGAAATTGCCACCCCCCTCGCGTGGTGCTCGTCCGTCGTCTGTGGTTCTGGCGGCTCTGGCTCCTGGTCTCTCGTAGTTCTGGCACGCATTTGGTCTAGATGTCTTCGCTGTACTCGTCCATCTTCGGTCATGGTCTCAAACGTCCTTGGACCATCGACATGTGTTACCGTAGCGGGTAGCCATTTATCGCCTGCTGCATAGTTCCGTATGTAGACGGGTGCCTGTTTTTCGAACGACCGGGTTCTGCTGGCCTTATCTTCCCATTTAATTTCTTGATCGGTACGCATTTTCTTCGTTAGATCAGGTTTCAATGCATCTAGCACTGTTTTTAGACGGCGTCCCATCAACAGCTCTGCGGGGCTTTTGCCCGTTACCGTACTTGGTGTGTTATGCTGATATAACAAGAATCGTGTTACCATTAACTGAATGTTTTTACCCCCCAGTTTTTTTAGGGCTTCTTTCACAGTTTGTACTGTTCGCTCCGCCTGGCCATTTGATGCTGGGTGAAATGGAGGCACGGCAATATGACGGATATTATTATTGGCAAAGAATTGTTCCATTTCTGTTAACACCAGTGATGAGCCGTTGTCGGACACCACGGTGTCTGGCAATCCGTGTGTGGCAAAGATGTGCCGCAGTTTAGTGATCACGGTCGCTGAGGTTATGTTGTCCATGATAACTACTTCTACCCACTTTGAGTATGCGTCTACTACAATCAGATACATATTACCTTTGAATGGGCCTGCAAAGTCCAGGGGCACTCTTGACCAAGGATTTGATGGCCATTTCCATGGGCATGGTGGGGCTTTTGGTGGTTGATGTCGTTGCATCTGACAACTCTGACACAGGTTAACATGGTTCTCGATGTCAGCATCAATGCCTGGCCACCAGACATATGCCCGTGCAAGTTGCTTCATCACAACCATTCCCGGATGTGCGGTGTGGAGAAGTTTTAGCACTTTTACCCTTGCTTCTTCCGGAATAACTACCCTATTACCCCACAGTAAGCAGCCCATGTGTGTTGATAATTCAAGTCTTCTGTTCGCGTAAGCCTTGTGTGCATTGCCTGGTTGGGATGGCCAGCCTGTCAGGACCCAATCCATGACATCCCTGATGACGGCATCTTTTTTTGACATCAGTGCGATATCTTCTCCTTTGAGTGCTGGGTTGTCGAGTGCTTCCAGGAATAGTCCTTCCCGTGGTGGTGGTATCTTGGAGTCTGAATGTTGGACAGGTAGTCGGCTTAGTCCATCCGCATTCCCTAATTGCTTTCCCGGTCGATACTTCAAATCATATTCGTATGCTGATAACAAGATGCTCCAACGCAACATTCTCGGTGACAGAATCTGGGGGATCGGTTTGTTAGCGTTAAATAGACCAAGTAAAGGCTGATGGTCACTAAAAATTTGGAACTTACGCCCATACAAATACTGATGATAGTGTTTAACGCCATATATCACCGCAAGAGCTTCTTTATCTGTTTGCGAATAGTTTCGCTCTGTTGATGTGAGTGTTTTTGAAGCAAACGCTATTGGTCGCTCCTCGTTGTTGTTATCTACATGTGAGAGAACTGCGCCAATTCCTACTGGTGAGGCATCACACACCAGGGTGATCAGTTTGTCTTCTTGGTAGTGTACCAGCAGTTTGGATGACTGGAGTCTGTGCTTTGCTTCTTGGAATGCAGCATCTTCTGCTTGCCCCCAGTTCCAGGTACTCGAGTCATCCAGGAGACGGGGCAGAGGTTCTAGGATGGTGGCTCTGTTGTGCACAAAGTTGCTTTAAAAGTTGAACAACCCAAGAAAGGCCCGGAGCTCGGTTTTGTTGGTTGGTGCCGGAGCCTTATGGATTGCCTTCACCTTATCTTGTGTTGGACTGACCCCGCTACGATTAATTTTGAAGCCCAGAAATTGTACTTCGTCCATGTTGAACTCACATTTCTCCATCTTCAGCCGTAGTCCAGCCGTGGCAAGTCGATCGAGAACCATTCGTAGCCGACAGTCATGTTGTTCTTGTGAGCTCCCCGATACCAGAATATCATCGAGGTATACTGCTACACCAGGGATACCTGACAGCAGGTTCTCCAGTTGCCTTTGGAATATTGATGGCGCACTTGACACGCCAAATGGTAGCCTTTTCATTTTGTAAAGGCCCTTGTAGGTGTTGATGGTTAAGACTAGCGATGCATTGTCGTCGATGAGTAGTTGTTGATAAGCTTGTGCTAGATCTAATTTTGAAAATTTTACTACTCCTGCCAATGTCGCTAGAATAGCACTCACCGTTGGCAACGGATATGTATCCGATATGAGGGCTGGGTTGACAGTACTACGATAGTCGCAACAAATCCTTGAAGCCTTGTCTTTTTTAAGGACCGTTACTATTGGGGATGCCCACTCTGAATGCTTTACAGGTTCAATGACCCCAATTTCTGTTAGTCTGTCTAGTTCTTTGCTAACCTTGCTCTTAAGGGGGTAGGGTACTGGTCTTGCTCTCATGAATTTTGGTGCTGCCCCTTCTTTCAATGGTACTGAGACCATTGGGCCAGAGTATGTGCCCAATGTATCACTAAATACCTCACTGTACTCTTGGTACCAATCTTGTTCTACTGAATTTATGCCTGTGATTTCAATTCCAAGAGGCTGAAACCAATTTCTGCCCATGAGGCTATTACCTGCCCCGCTTACGACTAGCAGCGGGAGTTCTTTTACCCTGCCCAGGTGTTCTACCTTATTTATTTTTATTTATTTATTTATTTATTTTTTTTTTTTTTTTTTTTTTTTATTTATTTAAGGGTTTCTATAAAGCATTACAATTTGTATGATATTATTTTTACTATTTACAGGTAAAAATGCTTGATGCCCTACTATGACTAAGCTAAATATATAACTATTATCTAAAAACTATGCTAAAGTACAATATCAAATAATACACATTTCAATATAGGAACCTAATACCTAATATTATGCAAACAAACATACAAAACATACAACATGTTTAGAATTATTGAATACAATTTGTTAATAGTTACAAAATGCAATAGTTATATAATGCCCTACTATGACTAAGCTAAATATATAACTATTATCTAAAAACTATGCTAAAGTACAATATCAAATAATACACATTTCAATATAGGAACATAATACCTAATATAATGCAAACAAACATACAAACCATACAACATGTTTAGAATTATTGAATACAATTTGTTAATAGTTATAAAATAATAGAATAAGATGATAAAGACTCACTAAAATAGCATGCTAGGGCTAGGCTATACTACCGTATATTTCTAACTCTACTATACTGTAATACGTTCAGCAGCTTCATCTTCAATTTTTATTCCTAATACTGTAAAGTTAACTTCGATAAATCTTTTTTGAATTGTATTTTGTTTTTAAGTAATTTCAGTTTTGATGGGAGGTTATTCCACATGACAGCTAGTCTGTACTTGATCGATCTCTTTCCACTTTTTTCTTTATTAACTCGTGTTACAAATAAATTTTTGTTGGTTTGGGACCGGAGACCTGCTCTACTTGTGGACAGTGTATATAATACTGGATGTCGGGTGTCAGGCACGCAGTGTGCGAGGTCGTAGAATCTTAACAGAGTTAGGAATTTTAAGCGAGATTGGATTGTAGGTATATTGAAATATTCTCTGGCACCCTTCAGCCTACGATCCCCCATAAAGACACGCAGTGCTCGATTCTGAATCAACTCCAATTTGTTAGAATAAGTTTTATTTACAGAACTGACCATAATCGGGGAATACTCAATAATTGGTCGTATACATGTTACGTAAAATATCCTACTTTCCCATGGTTCTAAGAATTGACTTAATTTGCGGAGTATATGTATGCGTTTTCTACATTTTTCAACTATTTTATCTACGTGAGATGTGAATAATAGCTGTTTGTCAATATTAAATCCGAGATGCTTAATTGTGAGACTAGGCTTGATATTTACCCCATCCAGGGATATTATTTGCGGTGCATTATTATCATCCTTGCCTAGTAGCATTAATTGGGTCTTACTTGCATTCATTTTAAGCAAATTAAGTGTGTACCAATTTTTTATTTCACCATAGTCTGCCTCAATTTTTGATGTGAGATCGTCGTAGTCAACGCCAGTAATTGTAGTAAGGAAGTCATCTGCATACAACGTTACTTTAGTGAACTTCGTACATTTTGGCAAGTCATTAATGTACATGTTAAATATTGTTGGTCCGTTAACTGTTCCTTGGGGAATACCACAGTTGATAGTGAGTGAGTGTGACAGTGTGCCGTTAACCCTTGTTTTAATTGTCCTATCTTTCAGAAAACTTGTAAACCACTCCACGGCATTTTTAGAGAATTTAAAAAGGTTACTTAATTTAATAAGTAGAATTTCGTGATTAATGCAATCAAATGCCTTACTAATATCAATTGAAACTAATGCGGTTTTACCTAGATTACTATCATCTAGATTAAGAAACCAATCATTTGAGAGAATGTTGAGTAATTTTTCAGTTGAACATCCTGGCACAAATCCATACTGCTCCTTACAGATGAGATTGTTATTACTTAGGTGTTCCTGGAGTTGTGTATTAATTAGTTTTTCAAATATTCGAGAAAGTATATTGGTTACACAAACAGGTCTGTAATTAGATGCATTTTGGGCGTCCCCAGATTTAAATAAAGGGGTTATTAGAGAATTTTTCCAGGATGTGGGAAATATGTTACTCTTTATACTTGTATTGAATAAGTGACACACGGGAGATGCTATTAAAGGGGATATTAGTTTTAGCACCTTTCCAGGGATACCATCTTCCCCTGAAGCTGTTGTAGTTGATACATTTCTCAGCTTGGAGTAAACTTCTTCTACTGACACTGGTTTAAGGATGAATTGACAGGCAGAGTCATCATCATCTGCGTTAATATGGTCATATACATCAAATGCTGGCTGTGTTCCAACAGATAAAGATTTTGCTATCTCAATCGGAGCATTTTTGAAGAACGTGTTTAAAATCTCAGCCATACACCTATTTTCAGTAGTAATACTATCATCATCTATATTATTTATTGCTTTAATGTCTGTTTTTTGTTTCCAATTACTTAAAGATGTAGCTAATTTAGTAACCTTTTTTGCCGAGTTAAGATTTCCATCAAGAACCACATTCCTATAGTAGTTTCTTTCTGCTTGTCTAAGATCCTGGGTTATTTTATTTCTTGTTGTTTTATACACATTCCACTGTGCCACGCTTTTAGAAAGGACTGCTTGTTGGAAGAGGGAGTTCTTTTCTACTATACGATTCCTTATTTCTTGAGTAATCCACGGTTTAAAGTTCCGTACCCTGATTGTTCTTATTGGAGCATGATTATCTAATGTATCGTTAATAAGAGATGTAAGATCGTCTGTAATTTTGTCTACTGAATCCATTTCTTCTAATTTATGAAATGGCAAAAAGCTACAGTCTGTGAAAAATTCTTCCTCCGAAAACCTCTTGTAGTTACGTTTAGAAATCAATCTGCGCGGATTTCTCTCTGGTAATATTTTTACAAAAGTTCCTATAGCAAAATGGTCACTGATGTCACACCATATGGTTTTAGTATTGAAATGTAGAGAGGAAATATTTGTGTAAATGTGATCAATGAGGGATTCCGAAAATAGAGTTATTCTGGTAGGGAGTTGAACAATTTGCTCCAGACCGAACGTACCAAGGCATTGATCTAAGAGTTGTAAGTTATTGCTAGGTTTAAACCTACATATGTTGAAATCGCCCATTAATGTTAGTCTACAGTTTTGGGGATATGCTGATAATACGCCTGTTAACGTGTCAAAAAAGTATTCAGAAGAATTCGGAGGCCTATATATGCATGTCACGTACAAATTCGGGTGTCGATTACATGCAATTTTTATACCCAGTAATTCAATGTCTGCTTGATTAACTTGATTAAACATTGAAGAATTAATTGTATCTTTAACATAGATTGCAATTCCTCCTCCACTAGCCTTATACTCTCTGTCTAATCTATACAATCTAAAATTTGGTATGTCAACTCTTTCGTCAGAAATTGTGTAGTCAAGCCACGTTTCTGTTAAACATATTATATCATACTTCTCAATCCCCGCACCTATCAGCAATCCAATCTTGTTCCTTAGACTCCTAACATTGAGGTGAATTATTTTTAAATATTGTGACTGAATGCCGCCAGCATGGTTCTTAATATTAGGCAACAGATTAATGAATGGAGCATGAGCAGATAGCTCTAACAATTCCAACTGTTGCATTTCTCTAGTTCCCATACACTAACTATAAACTATTAACCATAAACAATTCTAAACTTAATGCCCATTAACTCTTAACTTAACTCTTATCTTACCAGTGGGCTAATACTAGTGGCATACACTCTTTGCCAGTGTACTACACTCTCTAAAAAAACCGGTGCACTTTCTAAAATATTAGCACCTAGTGACACTTATTTCTAGGGAGAAGGCCTACTATATAAGGCCTACTATATAATACTAGAATCGCGTCTGGTCCCCATTCCTTTGTCAGGGTGTGTTGTCTACTGTTTATTCTCGTCAGACGTCAGCTGGCCACATGGACCTCCTGCGCCTAACTTGTGTCACCTGATGTGGGCGTAGCCTCAACGTCCTCTCCCCCCACGATGACTCGTGGCGCTGCGGGTTGTTGGGCGGCTCGAGGCAAGGCCGTCAGTCGAGGTCTGCTGCTGGCCTTCAGGGTAGACGCTCCTGCCATCTCGTAGCTTCTGTCGGAACTCCTGAAGCGACGTTGCCGAATGTCGTATATTATTCTCGTTCCAGAGAATCACTCCGTCACGTGTCCATACATTTTGGACTCCAACTTTTGTAATTGCTTCTTGAAGAATTAATCGTCTGTGTGCTGTGAGGTCTTCCCTAATAACTTTCCCAGTTTTTGCTAGCAATTTTTTCGCTTCGAAGATCTCTCTACGTGTTCGGTAACTCACCATCTTCACGATTATTGGTCGTGGAGGGCCTTTGTTATCCATTCTCGGTTTCCCAAGACGGTGAGAACGGGCTATCTCTTGTCGTTGGATTTTGAGACCCATCCGATTGTTAAACAATTCTAGAGCTAGCTCATCGGTGTCTTCGTCCTTCGTCTCATGTATTCCAAACAGTCTGAGGTTTTCTCTTCTGCCATACTGTTCTAGATCATCAGCTTTGCTTTCTATTTTATGTTCTAATTCTTGAATACGGATATCGTAACCTTCCACAACCTGCTTTAGACTTTTAACTTCTTTTTGCACTGCAGACGTAACCTCTTTAATTATGATGGGTATTATAGCTGGCAACAGCGCTTCAACTAAGCTTTGTAATATGGTTGCATCTCTTAGTGCTTCTAGCACCGATGACAAGATTCTATTGCTCAATTCCTCTGCCATTCTTAAGTCTACGGAATCAATGAATCTATAATATAGTACACTTGCCTTTAGTAACCACTGCAGTATCACACGTTTCACCCAACAAACTTAATTTTACGTTGAATTTTACGTTTTTCTGGGACCGACTTTGCTCACTACTTTCCTATCGCCGCCATCTAGCTTCCCCTACTACTGACAAGGGTTCCTGGGACCAAGTTTTAAGGCCCACTCCCGTTTTATTTAGGGGTGGTGCATTCACCCATAGCTTTTGGAATGTTTTTTCATTCATTATGGCGCATGCTGACCCAGAATCCACTTCCATGTCATGTGGTTGCCCATCAAGTTTGACAGTGATCGTCACTTTGGATACGTGAATCATGTTTGGGCCTACCTGGTTGATGTCGTACAGGTCTTCGATGTGTTCATCGGGAAGATTCTCTTCATCGATCGCGTGTGTACTTTTGTGCCCTTTTGATTGGTTTTTGTTGCCGAGTCCGAGTGACATTATCACTCTGTTTTGACATACACGCACGCTCTAGATGGCCAATTTTCTGGCAGAAATTACACTTTGTATTTACATATTTACAAGGGATATTTTGGTGGCTGTATCCACAGCGAAAGCAGCTTCCTCGCTGCTGGTTGTCATGATTGCCCGCTTGTTTGCTGGCTCCCCTTTTTACAGCATTGACTTCCTTAGCCATCCCTGTTGCACTAGCTGTGGCAGTCCGCATTGACGTCATGTTCCGTTCTGCAGCTTCAGCGGCCGTTGCAACTTGGAGTGCCTTCTCGAAGGTGAGCTCATGCGATTCCAGCAACCGTTGTTGGACCGCTTCATGTCGTATCCCAACAAGAAACTGGTCCCGCAACCGAATGTTCAAGTCCGTAAAATTGCAGAACTCGGACAGTTTGCGTAGCTCTGCTACATATTGCGCAACTGTCTCACCCGCTTGCTGCATACGTCTGCAGAAATTATATCGCATGACTATTTCCGATGGTTTTGGGTTTAAGTGATGTTTCACAGCTTCTTTTAGAGTTGCCAAGTCCACCTCTTTGGGTTTTCTGGGCGCTACTATTGCCCTGATTAACGAGTAAGTTTGTTGCCCTACTGAACTAAGTAGGATAGCCAGTTTCCGCGTATCGGTACTTATCTCGTTAGCGTCAAAGTAGCAGTCCAGCCTCTCCAAGTACTCTTCCCAGTTGTCATTTGCTGAGTCGAATTCCGTAATCGTCCCAATGCCGGCGGACGCCATTAGGCCTTTTCTTTTTAGGTTAAGATTACCAAGCTGTTTGTTTATAGAGGGTTCTTGTCGTATTCTCGTCGCCACTTTACCCATCCTCGTCGCCACTTTTAAGTCCCTCTACTCACTAGGGTTAGTAGGGGATTGGGATATCTGGTTATCACATTATGGTATATGACACGGCTGTTATTATGCTTATTTATTACTTCTTTGTACAATCTCACATGTGCTCTCTTAGCTAGGTAAAAACCCACTGCCTTCTTTAGGCCACACTCCTACCAGAGTTCACTCCTATGTTGTTGTTGTTGTTGTCATACATAACAGTTCTAGATACTGTACTGTTTTCCTACTGAGGACAAAAGATGAAGTTTTGGACAAGCTGAAAGTTTATTCGGCAAGAGTCAACAACATCTTTAACTCCAAAATCAAGAAGATCAGGTGCGACAACGGAAGAGAGTACAAAAATGAAGCCGTTAAGTCATTCCTGGACGAGGAAGGTATCAAACTGCAACTCACCATACCATACTCCCCCCAGCAAAACGGAGTAGTGGAAAGGAAGAACCGCTCCCTCACAGAAATGGCAAGATGCATGCTGCTCGATGCATCCCTCCCGGACAAATATTGGGGAGAAACAGTCGTCACCGCCAAGTACCTGCAGAGCCGCCTACCCAGCAAGTCAGTTGAGAAAACCCCTTATGAACTGTGGTTCGGCAGCAAACCCATCGTTTCCCACATTCGAGTTTTTGTAAGCAAAGCCTACAGCCACATCCCAAAGGAGAAGAGGACAAAGCAAGACCCCCGAGCTGAAGAAGGAACACTCGTTGGATACAGCGAAGAAGCCAAGGGTTACCGTATACTCAACACAGCCACCGGAAAAATCACCAACAGTAGAACCGTTGTGTTCACGGAAACCAGGCCGAAAGACAGTTTCGAAGTCATCAGCAAGAGACCGAAGGGGGAGGCAGCCAATGTAGACGCGGAGAACACCAGCCTTACGATGGACCAGGAAGCCGGGGATGAATACGTAGATGACCTGCTGGTATGTGCACCAACTGAAGAAGAGCTAAACTAACTCCATCGAGACCTCAGTGGCTATTTTGCTATAAAAGACCTAGGCAAGGCAAACAACTATCTAGGGATCCAAATAGACAGAGACACAAACGGGGACATGTTGCTCCACCAACATGGAAAGATACTTGCCATCATCAGACGGTTCGGAATGGGGAGCGCAAAGTGTAGTGCAACACCCATGGACGTCAGCTACCTCAGCCAAACGGGAGAGGAAAACCTGCTACCTGATAACAGAGAGTACCGACAAGCAGTGGGGGCACTCCTGTACCTCGCAAACGTCACACGGCCAGACATAGCTACCGCCATAAGTATCTTGAGCAGAAGACTGGAAAACCCCAGGGCTACAGACTGGACGGCAGTGAAAAGAGTGATACGCTACCTCAAAGGAACCGCCGATCTCCCACTAAGGATCGACGCGTCAGGGGACACCGTTCTCTCAGGGTTCGCTGACGCAGACTGGAGAGGTGACCAAGCAGACAAGAAATCAAGAAGCGGATACATATTTCAACTAGGAGGCAACACGATATCCTGGTCAAGCAGGAAACAAAGTTGTGTATCCCTGTCTTCAACCGAAGCAGAGTACGTGGCCACCACATTGGCCTGCCAGGAGGCTACATGGCTAAGACAACTCCTGAGAGACCTAGGACACCCCCAGGATGGTCCAACGGTACTACATGAGGACAACCAGGGGTGCATTAAGCTGGCCACATCCGAGAAGATAGGCAATCGAGTGAAACACATAGACCTCAAATACCACTACATACGAGACGTGGTAAACTAAGGAACTGTCCACTCGGAGTTCTGCCCCACAGAAGACATGTGTGCAGACATGCTGACGAAGCCGCTACCGGGTCCCAGGTTCACGAAGCTGAGGGAGAGAATAGGTCTTGCAGCCAGCAACCCACGTGAAGGACGTCCGTTGAGTGGGGGTGTTAGACAGTGTCCAACGAACGCCCGCGCAATAGGCAACCCGCAGTACAACCGAGACATAGGCTGCAAGACACCGCCACCTTGTCGCGCCTCAACTTCCGGTTCTGTGTGAACTGTTCATACTAGCTGAGTACAAGAGCACGTTTTTCGCTCCGCTCAGAAACAGTTAGAGTGACCTTAATAAGTGTATTAAACAACAGTTTTGGTTTGCTTCATCAAAACCAAATCTCCTTCCGCTAACTCACTTTCCATAGCGTGTCTGGATCTATCTGCATATTCCTTCCCTTTCCATTTTCTTTCTAGATCTCGGTCCCGGACTTCTCCATCATCTTCTGGTTTGGTCTCTCTGGTTGGTAACTTATCCCTGATTTTCCTCCTGTACAGCAGTTCAGCTGGGCTTACTCCAGTGGTAGTGTGTGTAGTACCGCGATATAGAGACAGATATTTGAGTAAAATATCCTTCCAATCTTGTCCTGTTGCTTGGGCGATACGCAACCGTTTCAACAAGGAGCGATTCTGTCTTTCAACCTCACCATTGGCCTGGGGCCACAGCGGCGTTGTATAACGTAACTCAATGTTATTTTCCCTACAAAATGCCTTGAATTCCTCGCTGGCAAATTGAGGTCCATTATCAGTCCTAATGGATGAGGGTAAGCCAAACCTCGCAAATATCGGTTTAAGCTTCTCGATTGTCTTCTCAGCTGTAATAGACTTCATTATGTCTACTTCATGATTCTACTATAGTAGTCAATGGTGACTAGTAGATAATGTCCAGAAAGAAGAGGTCCTAGAAAGTCTGTAGCTATGTCTTGCCAAGGGCGAGTTGGCAGTGATGTTGAACGAATGGGCTCCGGACCATCAGGTGCGCTGACAATCTGGCAGTCATGGCAAGTTTTAACGAATGCCTCGCATGCCCTATCAATGCCCGGCCACCATACTTTGGACCGTAACCTTTGCTTCATGGTTGACATACCCAGGTGACCCTCATGCGCCAAATCCATTGTTTGCTGCCTGAGAGCAACTGGTATAACCAAGCGATTCCCACGCAAGATGACATTTCCCACCTGGCTTAATTCATCTGCGAGTGCATGATATTGTTTGGTCGATTCATTGCTCCATAAACCTGATTTTAGGCTATGGGATACACATTGAAGCTCAACATCAGTTTCAAAAGCATCTTCGATATCCTCTAGTCTCAGCGCAACAGGTGTTACCGACTGGACCAGGATTTGTAAACATCTCTCCCCATCATCATCGTACGTTGACTTACATTTTGCCGGATCTAATAATCTAGATAAGGGATCAGCAATATTAGATTTCCCCGGGCGATGCACAATGTGATAGTTATAGGATTGTAGTCTTAACAACCATCGCTCTATCCTAGCACATGGCTTTCCTTTTGGGCGAAAGTATGCACTCGATAGGCTAAAGGCCCGTCTACATCCACTTAGCGTACGTAACTTCCAGAAATTAGCGAGTTGGCCATATTGAATTTACATGTAACCATGCACATTGAAATTTGGAAAATTAACGTACGTTTCACGTCGCGAAAAGTTGATTCAACTCCAACTTTTTCCAATTTCTAGAATTTGGTTAATTGGCGCATGCAAACAAACGAACAGCTTACATTGTTTCTTTATCGAAGTTTCAAACCAAACCACAATCACAACATTTCTATCATAGAGAAATAAAACAGCAATGGACGACTTACTTTTAATAAGCCCATAACTTCTACATTGTCATCCATTATTGAATTGATTTTAAAACAAATAATGGTAAAGGTACTTCAAAAAATAATAAATATAGGCTCCTTGCAAGTTTGCGTTTTCTTCATAATGTTGCAATTTTATTATTTTGACAGCTCGTTGTTTGTCAATCAGTTCGATTCATTTGTTACATTGTTGTAGTTTGGCTGTGAAGTCAGTTGCAAGTTCCCTATTGGTGGGAAATTCCTTGAGCTCTGATTGGTTTACGTTTACTTAAGAAAATTATCAACATTCGATGGGAACGGCTAACGTAATTTCTATAATTTTCTATAATTTTCACGCGTACGCAAAGTGGATGTACACGAGCCTTTATTGTCAGTAATTAAATCAAAGGTATCTCTACCATACAAGTACATATGGAAATGTTCACATGCCCATACTAAGGCCAATGCCTGTCGTTCATTCTGAGAATAACGGGACTCTGGTCCTGTGAGACTTTTACTAGCGTAACTAATTACCTGTGGTCCCTCAGGTCCATCCTGAATGAGTACGGCACCTAGTCCTACGGGACTGGCATCAGCAATCACAGTCGTCTTCGCATCAGGATTGTAGTACCCTAGCGATCGAGCTTCTGTGAGTCGCGTCTTCAATAGCTCGAATGCGTCCTTCTGCTTGTTTCCCCAAAGGGTACTCCCTGCTTCATCAGTTGTCGCAGCGGCTCTGTCGTAGTTGACAAGTCTGGAATGAACCTACCAACAAAGTTTGCTAGGCCGAAGAAACTTCGAACTTCCTCGGCTGTTTCGGGCTGCCTGAAGTTGCACACTGCTTCTATTTTACTAGTGGTTGCTGTTATCCCTTCTGAAGATAGCTTGTGTCCCATAAATTAAACAGACTCGACACCAAACAAACACTTACTTGGGTTTGACGTCAGGTTTGTCTCTTTTAGAACAGACATTACTTTTTCCAGTCCCCTGTCGTGCTCCTCTTTTGTTTTCCCATGAACAAACACGTCATCAATGTACACTAAAGTACCATCACACTCTTGTAGAACTTGTTCAATTGTTCTTTGAAACATCTCGGGGGCACAGTTAACGCCAAACATTAACCGTTTGTACGTGTATAGTGGTTATATCTCTAGATTCAGGATTCAACTCAATCTGATGGAATGCACAATAAATGTCAAGTTTACTAAAAAATTTACTGTACCTCAAGTCTGGGAGTATTTCATCAAAACTTGGGATGTGGTGCTTTTCTCGTTCAACGGCAGCATTAGCTCGCCGCATGTCGACACAAATTCGTACATCCGCATTACCTTTAGGAACAACCACAAGTTGCGAGGACCACTGTGATGGGCCATCAATCTTTTCGATAATGTCACTATCCTCCAACTCTTTGAGTTTTTCCTCTTAAATTCTTTGAAGGGGCACAGGAACTCTCCGTAACGGTTGGGACACTGGCTTCACGTCGCTCCTGACGGGAAGTTTCATTTGAAAATCTTTTAATTTTCCTAACTTAGGCTTAGGCTTATTTGGCTTCTCAAGGAGATTGACTTGTAGACCTATCTTCAAAACTCCTAGTTTTATTGCAGTCTCTTTTCCCAGAAGCGGCACACCCTAGCCTTTAATTACGTAAAACAAAGCGCTTAACTTCTGACCAGGTACCTCGACATCGGTTTGGAATTTACCCAGGACAGTCAGGGGGTTTTTCATACCATAAGGGTAGAGTGCCTTATTAGACAAAGAGCAGCAGTCAACTTTCTTAGCCTTTAAGATATTCCAGGTTTCTTCATCTACTACATTACAAGTAGCTCCGAAGTCAACCATAACCTTCAAATCAATTCCACCTACCTTGACATTTAGTAGATTAACAGAATCGTTTAGCTGGTTCACTCTGGTCACCCTGAAAGCATATCCGTGACGATCTTTCGACTCGTCCTCTGAACTTGAATCAGTCTAACCTTGCCTTTCCCCTTTTTCCCTTCAGACGGTTCCTTTTTCTGTTTATTCTTCTTCTTTTTACAGCAACCTTCAAAGTGCCCTATCTGGTGACACAGATTGCATTCTTTACTCTTGGCTGGGCATCCCTCACTTCCTCTCATGTGACCTACATAACCACATGCGAAACATTTTATCTTCTTTGATTTTTCTAGGCCTACCTTGTTTACCACAGCTGGCTTATCCGGGAGCCCTAGGCTTGAGCTTACCTGCTCAAGTCCCAGTTCACGCTGGTTGGCATCTTCCCATGACCTTGACGTGTCCAGCACGGACTGTAAAGTCATGTCTGGGCCTATCTCAATAAGTTTCCTCTTTAGTAACCTAGAGAATACTTTATCCAGTATCTGGTCCCTAAGGTGTTCATCGATTAGAGCGCCAAACCCACAGTGCAGAGCCTGTTGTCTTAGTCGGGCCTCAAACTTATCAATCGACTCACCCTCTTGTTGACTAAGAGAACGAAACTTTATTCTTTCATAAGGGATGTTGCACCTCGGCATAAACTTGGCAGTTAATGCTGCAACAGCATCTAAGTAAACATTAGAGTTGTTACCTGGTACCACCTCGGGCAGAGAGTGATAGACGTCTTGGACTTCCAGACCAGCCTTGTGTAACAAAGTTGCTTTCTTCCGCTGGGGATGTGTAATATTTGCACTCTCGGCGAAATATACAAAGCTTGTCCCACAGTTGTCTGATCCACCGTGCAGTCAAATGCTCGTGTGCCCGTCACGTCTGCCATGATTGAACAAATACAGAGTGGTCTAGGCCTAGATGCAAAAGTTACAAAATAACAGCATTTACTCACGACTACCGTCAAACGTGCCTATTCTTCAGTTTCACCATATGTAGAATTACCCTCGTCGCCAAATGTAGCATCCTGGGACGAGATGATGACCAGGATTACATGGTATTTGATTAATTACACAGAGTGACTTGACAAGTAGTCGTATTTATTCACACCGGACATAAGGTTGGCCCAGAGCTACCGCTCTAGTCGATACAACTCAATAGTCATAAGCAAGGCAGTGCATATGAGCACTTCCGGTAGGCGGGAGCATACATTAGATACCAACTCTTTCAACTGCTGGAATGCTTGTTCCTGCTGTGATCCCCAACTCCACTCGTTTTTCTTACTAAGCAGATCTCGCAATGGTTTTGTTAGTTCGGTTACGTTAGGAAGAAACTTCAGAAGAAAGTTGATTGTGCCCAGGAATCTGCGAAGTTCCTCAACATTTTCAGGACTCTTCATGGCTTTTATAGCCTCTACTTTTGATGGATCAGATTTAATACCATCTCTGCTGATTATATGGCCTAAGAATATCACACTTGGAACACTGAATTGGCACTTTTTTCTATTTAGGGTTATGTTTTCTTCGTTTAGTCGTTTCAACACAGCATCTAGGTTTTCATCGTGCTCTTCTTGTGTGCGACGATGGACTAGAATGTCGTTCATGTGGTTGCACACACCTTTAAGACCCTCGAGTACTTGCGTTATCCTCTTTTGATAATGCTCTGGTCCGGAACAAATACCAAAGGGCATTCTATTGAAGTAATATCTTCCGCGAGGTGATATGAATGTGGTAAGTCTGGCAGACTCTTTTTTCAAAGGTATCTGGTAGAATCCTTTACTGGCATCTATCTTAGTAAAGAATTTAGCATCTTCGATTTGCGCCAGCGTCTTTTTAACAGTAGGCAGTGTATGCCTTTCACGGCGAATGCTTTTATTTAGTTCAGTGAAATCGACACAGATGCGCACACCTTTATCGGGTTTGGGAACCACAACCAACGGAGCGCACCAATCGGTAGGTTCTTCCACTGGCGTAATTATACCCTCTTGTACCATTTTCTCCAGTTCTTCTTTGACCTGGCCCCGGAGAGGCAGAGCAATTCGCCTAGGGGCTGCTACTGCATATGGCACGGCATCCTCTTGGAGCGAGATTTGGAATTCGCGTTTCATTTTTCTCACCCCGTTTAGCAGTTTTGGATATTTATCAAGGGGGTTTGGTTTTTACGTTCTGCTTATTGGTTGACAGACTCTGTACTAAAGTGAGTAGGCCTAGAGCTTGAATGGCTGGCCGTCCTAACAGTGGTTCATGCACGCTTTCGCAGATAAACGTATCCTGGTTGGAAGTTTGACTTTCCACTTTAGATCAGAGCGTATTTTTCCGATTACCTGCAACGGTTGACGACCAGGTCCAAAACGTTTTTTCGACGTGGGCCTAAGTTGAGTGCCCTTCATCTGCTCAAATAATGTTTTGGGAATAACTGTTACATCAGCAACCGTATCTAACTTAAACTGAACCTTAGTGCCTTGAACGTTCATAGTGACAAGCCATGGGTCCGAATTCTCCGATTCTATTTTGCCGATGAACGCGTCATCTGAATCGTAAGTTTGGTCTTCGACTACTTCTTGTACGTGATTCGATCGGCACACTTGTGCCCAGTGTCTCTTCCTACCACATTTGTGGCAAGTGGCATCTTTTGCTCGACACAAATGGAAAGCATGTGATGGTGATTTACCACACCTCCCACAGCTATCATCTGACTGCTGCTGGCCTTTACTAGTACTGTTGTTTTTAGGCTTAGGCTTAGAATCCTTAGGTTCTTTGTTCGATTTGGCCTTATTCCAGGATCGGTTAGGTTTTCCCTTGGCTTTAACCGCTGCAACCTGCTCATTTGTGGGTTGGCGTACTCAGCCTGTTGGCCTCGCACAGATTCGCGCTGTGTGGCCCTATCAATAACCTTATCTAAAGTTAGGTTGGGGTCCATTTGCAATTCTTCACTGAGCCTATCATCCCGCATGCCTACAACTATGCGGTCCCTTATGAACTTATCTCGAAGTTCGTTGAACCCACAGTGCTGGGACATACTGTGCAAGTCAGTTATGAACACACTGATTGGCTCACCTTCAGCCTGGACTCGCCTGTAGAATTTTACCCTTTCGTAAATTATGTTCTTTTTAGGCTCAAATCTATCATGAAACTTGGACTTGACAGTGGCATAATTCTTTTGCTCTTCTGCCGTAAGCTTTAACAAAAACAAAACAAAAAACAGCTTAAGCTGGACAAAATATCGTTGGCGTCATCCCCCATGGTATATATAAACATATCAACTTGCTCCTCCTCGGTTTTGAGATGGAGGCAAGATGCCTTTCGAAATCTTTCCCACCTTTGGGACCAGCGCAACCACGAGGCTGGCTAAGAGAAGTCGAAGGGACTTGGCGGACTAACCTGGTAAGTGGTTGTTGCTGCAGCTTCAGCGCCCTGCATCTTGAACTTGAATGTTGATGGTAGAAGCCTGCCTACTCAATCTTTTCAAGCCACTTCTGACACCATGTAATGGTTTGCTACGGCATAACTATTAGAAATAAAATAGATGCAGAGGAATAGCGTGGTAATGCTTTATTTGTAGGTTAGCGTCGCTGCTCTTATGCGCCATCTAAAGATACATATCATAGGTATTACATAGGTCTAAGTAGGCGGTGCACTGTAGGCGGTAAATACAAACACTACAATACTATTGGTAGTCTTGTAGGTAACTTGGTTTGAGTTTCTTCCGCCTGGATCGCCGCTGCGTTTTTGGAGGGAACTCTTCGGCTGCCAACTCGACAGGATCTTCGGCTGCTATCTCGTTGTCTTCTGAAGCAGGTGGGATGATTTCATTAATAACCGGCTGTTGTGTAGGCTGTATATACCAGACTGGATCTGGTGGAGCAGCTGAGAAAGTGCCATCTGCTTGGTTGAATAGGTCATCGTTATAGCAGGTGTCATGTGGTAGTCGCTTGGCATGTTGAATTGTTTGAAATGAGAGGCGTTTCTTTTGACTTGTTGATTTCCTCGTTGTGCGATTATTTGCGATCCAAGGATTTGAGTTATTTTCAGGGGGTTAGGATTGTATGACGGACTGAGTTTGTTTTGTTTTGGTTGTCTGCAGATGACTGTATCCCCTCTCTGGAAATTGTGGTCTTTGACGTGTCTTTTTGTATCTGCATAATTTTTAGGTTTGAATTTTTCAGTCTCATCTCTTTCTCTTACTTAATTGGTCAGAGGACTTGGTGTCTTTAGATGAGGCAAGGTTGTATTAATATTTCTTCCAAACAGAAGTTCAAATGGGGTCTTGTTTGTAGTTGAGTGGTTAGTTGCACGGTAGTTCATCAGATAAGTGTTTATTTCCGTTTGAACATCCTTTTTCTCGAGGTATGCGGCCTGTATGGTTTTTCTTAGGGACCCAACCGCACGTTCAGCCATGCCATTAGCCTCGGGCCATAGGGGCGTGACACGGTGGTGTTTAATTTTAAGGTAGCTTAGGAAGGCGTTGAATTCGAGCCCATTGAATGGAGGACCGTTGTCAGTTTTTACTTGAAGTGGTAGGCCATACTGACAGAATAGTTTGTGCAGAACGGGGATCAACTGTTCAGAGCTGGTTGAAGAGACCCGCTCCACAAAAGAATATCTTGAATACTCGTCGGTAATTATTGCCAGGTACATACCGTTTGGGTAGGGGCCATCGAGGTCGACTGCAAGATTTTCTCAAGGGTTGTCTGGTAGCGTTGTTGGCTGTATTGGACCCCTGGATGATTTTTGCTTAGTGATTAGTTGACAGGGTACGCAGTGCTTTACTGCTTGGTCTTGCTGGGCAAGCTGGATTGCTTTGGTCGTGCAAAGTAGAGGGCAAAACTAGTTTTGTTCCTCGAAGAATGATTTTATTTCCGATAGTCAATTCATCTTTTATCTGACGAAATGGTTCTAGTTCTTTTGTTGACCAGAGGTGATGATATTTGCCAGGTTCTGCTTAAAGTGCAGCTGTGAGGAGTTTAAGTGTGTCGTCCTTCTCCGTTTCAGTAGATACTTCATCCACGGACATCGCTTTAGGACACGACGTTTGAGTTAGAAAGTTAATGTAATCGTCTGGGACACTTTCCATTCTGCATCCAGTTTTCTTGAATAGCAAGGGATGTCTAGACATGTAGTCGCTGTAATGAATCTGGAGGTGGAAGGAAAGGCAAAACAATATGCGAGCACTCCAGTTAACGCCGTGTTTTATTTACTCATTACACTATTCATGTGATTGCGTTATCAGCGCAACGCTGAGCAATTAAAACGTAGGAGTCGGTAATACAGTATACTACATCTCTCCCCATTTATTTGTTTGACTACATAAAATGAAAAGTAAACTTTAGGATTATATTTCAATGACCTTTGAAAACACAAGAAAACTGAAGATCTTGACTTGGTCTTGACTATACCACGAATAAGTAAATATCAACTAACACTAGAGCATGGTTAATAGAATAGAATAGAATAGTCTGATGATTACTGTTGAAAATCCTTCAACCATGCGGGAGCTTTCCGGTCCCTGCTGGGTCTCGGTAAGTCCCGGTCCTGACTGCGAGCAGGTGATTGTTTAGCTTGCAGCGGAGAGGTTAAGGTTTGGAGTGGAGGGCCTGTGTCTGATGATTCGTCAGGAACAGCCTCACTCTCGGGGTTTGCCTCAGCTCTGTCCTGCGGCCAATATTTCCGTAGGTGACTCACATTTCTGCGGTAGTTCACACCTTGCGGGGAACTAATAGTTACTTCGCTGCCGGTGCGACCAGTCACCTCGAAGGGTACAGGGAATTAAGGAGTTGACAGCTTATTACGTTTGTCCTGTCGAGTCAGCACTAGGTCTCCCTCTGCTATGTCGCTGTTTATAGCATGTCTGATGTTATCACCATACTCCTTCCCGATCTGCTTTTTCACCCGGTCTCGGTCCCGGACTGCTTCATCCAATTGCGGTGTCGGGTGCAGGGTAGGGAGCTTGTCACGTATTTCCCTCCCAAACATAAGGAATACGGGAGTACACTCAATCACGGAATGGGGAGTTGTGCGATACAAAAACAAGTATTCCCGGAGAGCGTTCTTCTTTCTTTTCTCCTGTCGATGCGGCGATCTTTAAACGCTTGACGATACCGCGATTCTGGCGTTCAACAAGTCCATTAGCGCAAGGCCATAGCGGCGTCGAATGCCTAATTTCGATGTTGTTAGCCGTGCAGTATGACTTGAACTCGTCGCTCGTTAAGTACACGGCATTGTCGGTCTTTACGGATTCAGGGTAACAGAAGCGCATAAATATCTCGTCCAGGATGTCGATAGTTTTTTCCAAAGTTGTAGTTCTTGTCAGGGCAGCTTCGTAAAACCTGGAGTAGTAGTCCACAGCAACAAGAATGAATTGTCCGTCTGGTAACGGTCCCAGGTAATCGACTGCAATGTCCTGCCAGGGGCGCTCTGGAAGAATGCTTCGTACCATCGGCTCTGGTGGACTGTAGGAACTTACTAGCTGGCACTCGTGACAGTGTTTGCAGAATAACTCGACATCTTTATCGATATTGCGCCACCACGTCTTGGTGCGAAGTTTTTGCTTCATAGCGACAATCCCTGGATGACCCTGATGTGCTAGTTCGAAAACTTGCGCACGAAGTTTCTTTGGAATGAGAAGGCGAGATCCGCGTAGGCGTAGGACGATTGACTCGTAGCAACTGAGCTCTTGTTTGATTAGCTCATAAGTTCTGAGTTCTGCGGGCCAAATGTCTGCCGTGAGGCTTTGCCGCAGTTGGATTATTTCTTCGTCATTTTCTGACACTGCTTGTATCTCTTCTAGGCGCATTGCTCGAGGTACAGCCTGTGTTGCGACCCAGTGTATGTAAGTGTCTTGGATCTCATCAGGTTCTGGATTGCCGTTCTGTTTTGCTTCAGTAGTCTAGATAGTGAATCGGCTATGTTGGTCTTCCCTGGTTGATACATAACCTTGTAGTTGTAGCCTTGAACTCTTAACATCCATCTCTCTACTCGAGCACACGGTCTCGATTTAGTCCCGAAGATGAATTGTAGGGGTTTGTGATCTGTGACAAGCGTAAATTCGCCACCATAAATGTAGTGGTGGAAACGCTCACACGACCATTCAAGAGCTAGTGCCTCCTTTTCGATATGGCTGAACTTGACTTCTGCATCAGTGAGGGATCGGCTCGCGAATTCGATAATTCGGGGCCCATCTCTCTGTTCCTGGATTAGAACAGCCCCCAACCCGTATGGGCTGGCATCCGCAATTATAGTTGTTGGAGCGCCAGGAGTATAGAACCCTAAAGTACTTGTATCAGCTAGCATCCCTTTGGTTTCATTGAATGCCTCAGTCTGGTCCTTACCCCATTTGAAGCTCACGTTTTGCTTCAGAAGTCAGAGTGGCTCCGTAACAGTTGAGTAGTTCGGCAAGAACCGGGAACAGTATCCGGCTATTCCGAGAAATGATTTGATCTCTTCCTTGGTTTCTTGAGGTCTAAACTCTTGCTCCGCTTTAACCTTACTGTGAAGAGGTTTTACTCCTTGCCCAGAAATATGGTGTCCTAGGAAATCAACCTGGGTTTTGCTAATCACACATTTTCCCGCGTTTAGCGTTAGTTCTTTCTCTAGAAGTGTCTGCAAGAACTTAAGAAGTCTACGATCGTGTTCTGCTTGGTCTTATCCATGGACGATCAAGTCATCGATAAATACTTCGACTCCCTCGCAGTCTGCTACCACGGTTTCCATCAGGCGTTGGAAGATTTCTGGGGCGCAATTTATTCCGAAGAATAATCTCTTGAACCGGAACAGGCCAGCAGCACTAACGAAAGTGGTTATCTCTCGAGATTCCTTGTTTAGTACTATCTGATGAAACGTGGACTTTAAATCCAACTTGCTGAACCCTTACTACCTTGTAACTCTGGCATGATATCATTTACTGTAGGGATTACATATCTCTCCCTGACAATTGCTTTGTTAGGTTAGTTAGCGGACATGTTGCTACCTGATTGCGTCCCCTGGTGCACGCAGTCTTGCCAACGTCATACACTTAAGACTAAAGTCAGTGTTGACAACTTATGGTTCTTGTTGCCAACTTCACATTATTACAAATACTTCTAAAGCGTCCTCTCCTATTAGATTCAAGAGAATTGCAGTTTTCACTTGTTCTGGCTGCTTGTCCTTGCCCGATGCTTGCATAAATATTTCATACCGCTGTTTGAACTTTCTGAAGTTCTCGGCAACATTACCGGACGCCAGCGTCGGTCATGCTGCGAGCTGTGGCTTGGCTTGGCTTCTTTGTCTAGCCTAGGCCTACTCACGAATCTTCTTACTCAACCTTTCTTCTTAGCCTACTTCTTGCAGCCGTCACAACTCATCACGTCCCTTGTTCTGACACCATGTGATGTTAAGTAGGATAATATTAAGACACAATTTATTATAGAAGTAACGTCTTTATTATGTTCTTCTTACATGACGAGATGCAACAAACTGGCCTGCTACAGCTACAACGGCGTCACGCTGGCGCGTGCTTTGCTGGCCTCTAGCGGGCTCCACATACACTATGTGTAGCCAACCTTACAGATATCAACATTATCATCACAGTCATTTGACGATCTAGGAGATTACGTCTTGTCTCTTCCAACTGGATGGTCTTTGGAATGAGTAGGTTTCTCTCAGTTGGCAGCTTAGTGTGAATGCGTCTGCTCATTAAGAGTTGTGCTGGCGATTGTTCCAGCCTTGAATTGGGGTACTACGATAGTCCATTAATGCTATGTAGTGATCAGTTCCGTCTTCTGCAGCCTTTTTCAGCATGCGCTTTGCTATTTGAACAGCTCGCTCTGCCATACCATTGGATTGAGCAAAGGAAGGGCTTGATGTAATAGCCCAACGTCGAAACTCATCGCTATTGTAAGGCATGTTGTCTGCTCGCAGTATTTCTGGTATGCCGTGTCGAGAAAATGCAATAGTGAATGTTTTAATGAGATCTTTAGCAGTTTTCCCAGGCAGTTGTTCTATTTCAAGCCATTTCGAGAAGTAATCAAAGATAACAAGAAACGACTTCCCTCGGAATTCAAATATGTCGGAAGCCAGTTTCTGCCAAGGCCTATCTGGTGTCTCTTCTGGAATCAGCGGCTCTTTCTGATTGTAATTTTGAAACTTTTCGCAAGTGGAGCATTTTTGTATCATCTCCTCTATTTGCTGGTTCATTCCAGGCCAATAGAGAACTGAACGTGCCTTTGTTTTACTCTTCTGTATGCCCTGATGACCTTCGTGTATTGATGTGAGCATTTTAGAACGCATTGGCATTGGAACGACTAAACGCTCTCTCATGAACAATAGTCCGTCAGATTCTGAAAGCTCACCACGGACCTTCCAAAATGGTCGTGCGTACATCAACACATCTCGCATGTAAGTAAGCCATCCATCTTTATGATACTTTAGCACGCTTTTTAACGTTTCATCTGCTTCTGTTGCTCTTCTTGTTTCTTCTTGTTTCTCTGGGCTAACCGACAGATATTTTGCTATTTGATGTACTACCATGCTCATCTCAGAGTCATCTTCAACATGTTCCTTCTGAAACGCTCTGGATAACGTGTCTGCAAGGAATAGTTCTTTCCCTGGCACATACGTTACTTGAAGATCGTAACGGAGAAGCTTTAATATCATTCTTTGAAGCCTGTTTGTTACTTTGTTGAGTTCTTTCTTCATGATTGGAACGAACGGTTTATGGTCTGTTTGTATTACGACTTGACGACCATACGTATACTAATTGAAGTGTTCTACGGCATAGACTATTCCGAGTGACTCCTTCTCTATTTGGGCCCAAGTCTTCTCAGTATCAGTTAATGACCTGAAAGCATTTGCAATGGGGTGGCCACCTTGCAAAAGACATGCATCTACCTAATCCATTTTGTGATGCATCCTTCTGAATCGTAACAGTTATTAGCCTCGTTGCAAAAATATGAGACGTTAAGCCCAAATATCTATCTATCTTAAAGAATTTCAAGACAGGAGCTTCGCATAAGTTCGTCTTCAGCTTGTTGACAGCATCTTTCTGGGGTTCATCCCAGTGCCAATGTATAGATTCCTTTAGAAGCAAGCGTAACGGTGCTGTAGTTTCCGAAAGCTTGGGTATGAACTGTGACAAGTATGTCACCATGTCTTTGTTTGTTGGTTCATCCATGTTTACAATTGCACGGACACGGTCTATATCTGGCTTTAACCCATCCTTGCTCAGCTCGTGTCTCTTACTAACTTGTGACTGGACTTACTTGTAGTCAGCTGACTCACTTGTTCACTAGGCCTCTGTGACAACTGCCTGTCCGATTCCATGTCGGCAGCTCGAGACTCGGTTGCTTCCAGCAGCTGTGCGATGCTACACGTTTTCTTTAACGTTAGAGAGTTCCCCCTTTCTAGCAATTTATGTCTTAGTTGTGATGACAGACATTTTTCGATCAATTGGTCACGGATGTTTTCCTCTAAGGTCACGCCAAACTCGCAGTTGGCGGCCTGCGTACGCAGCCTAGCTACGAACTGTCCAACAGTCTCTTCCTTTCTTTGTGACATCATTCTGAATTTATGACGCTCATATGGCACGTTATTTTCCCGTTTAAAATGAGCTGTCGCCACACGTAAAGCGTGATTGAAACCACTCTCACCATCGTCCGGGCTTGCAAACTCGGGTTCTTGAATCTTCAAGAAAACACATGTTGCACCGCCATTCCCGCGCTGCTGAGCTGAAGTGCACGCTGAGGGGCGTCCGACGCTATGTCCTGGCCCTCCAAGCTCGCACCCACCTGTCCCACTTAGCAGCAATATCTGCACCGTCGGCACTTCCCTCGAAACACGGAAGACCTTGGAACACGGTTAAGTTCGACATTACCTCGTCGCCAATGTAATTTAACAGGATTTAACCCAAATAATCACACAGAGAGCATTCAGTACTACTAGGCCACTGCCATGTTTATTCAACACTTTCAACATAACAAAGCACAAGATCCCTAGATATAATATGTACTACCAACATAGAAAACCATAAGTACTGTTGTTGTTGTTAAATAAACCGCCACATTTAAGTACTTATGTCTTATGCTTAAATTGATCTTGTTAGTTACTACAGGCAGTGAACTTAAATTTATCCATAAGGTGCTTTTTTCCACAAAATTTACACTCTATCTCTTTGGGTCTAGGCTAGATTTAGCTCCATTTTTCGATGGGTTGGAGTTGGAGTTGGCATAGTGCATTTTATTAACAGCTGTTTCTGTCGTAACCGGGCCTAGGCCTACCAACTTTGCCATGTGCAAATCTGTGCGTTCACTAGCACGGCATATTTCTATGGCGGTGGCCAAAGTTAGGTTAGGGTTGCCAATGAGCCTTTTCTTTACTTCCCTCTCTCTAATTCCCAACACTAACCTGTCCCGTACCGCTTCATCGAGCACCCTTTGTGGAGCAAATTCACAGGATGCTGCCAGGTGCCTCAAACGATTTATGAATTCGTTCACACCTTCGTCTGCATCTTGACTGGCGCTGTAGAATACCGATCGTTCGTAAATCGTATTCCTCTGGGGCTCGAAATGATCTCTAAGGGCTTTCAATATTTCCTTTTCCTTGAGTCTTTTGGCATCTGTTAAATCTAGATTGTTAAGAATCTTTACGCACTCTCGTCCCATAACCCGCCTGAGTACGGCGACGCGTACTTTTTCCTCCTTCGCGTCCAGTTCAGTGCCGACCACGTAGTCCGACCACTCATTTTCAAACAAATTCCATTGTTCCGCGGCCCTGTGCCTATCACCCACATTCATAGGTTCTGGCACAGGTATTTGATGGTTTTGCGCCATCTCACGAGTATCACTTATCTAATCTGATGCTAAGATTACTTCTTTTTTAACAGACTCACACTTCTGACATCATGTTAAGCGCCTGCCATGATAATGCACTGCCTTCTAGAAGGTACATCTAAACCTAGGCCTATGAAGTAGGCGCGACTTACAAAGTAGGAGTACAGCTCGTAACAAGGTGCTCCTTGCTGAGTGGTTACAACCGCAGGTTCCCAGACACCTTCTCGCCTTAGTACTACCTTTTCTATCAGCCCTAGCTGTATGCATGCTTCTAACCCTAGCAAAAGTACACTCTTAGTGTCTGTGACCATGAATGGTACACTGACCTTTCTATCTCCTTTTTCACAAAGTAACGTTATGCATCCCTAACCCCCCCCCCCCCCCCCCCCCCCATTGCTGAGATTGCTTGAACTTTGCAGGGATCAACTTCAATGCCTTGTGAAGAGAACTGGTATCCAAAGAAGTTAAGTACTGATTGGCTGAATGAGCACTTCTTTGGATTCAAAGTGAGGTTAGAATCCTCAAGTCGTTGTAGAACTAGGACTAACGCTTTATCATGGGCTTCTTGAGTTTGGCCGTACACACCAGTATGTCGTCGCTGATGTTTATGACACCTTCGATATTGATAAGAACTTGGCGAATCGTGTTTTGAAATATTTCACTCGCCGCGTTTACTCCAAAGTTAAGGCGTTTATACCTCCGTAACCCGACGTGCGTGGAGAATATGGTTATAAACCGAGAGTCTTCGTCCAGTTGGAGTTGGTGGTAGCCTTCATTTAAGTCTAGTTTGGAGAAAACGTTTGCTTTCTTGAGTGATGGTATCAGATCATCAATTGTCGGGGTTATGTGCCGCTCTCGTTTGTTTTCTAAGTTAGGCTGCCTCATGTCTACGCATAAACGAATCGTATCGGGATCGTTTGGTTTAGGGACAGGTACAATCGGCGATACCCATGGCGTAGGGCCATAAACCGTCTCAATGACGTCATTTCCTCTAGGCGTGTGATTTCCTTTTCTACAGCCTTTCGTATGTGAAACGGAACTCGTCGGTGCTTTTGAGCCATTGGCTAAATGCTCGGATCGATGTGTAGATGAACCTGGTAGTTCTCGAGCTTACCAATTCCCGAGAAGACTTTTGGGAATTGCTTATAATATGTATCACTCGGAGAGGTAGAGTGTGTTGCTAGGCCTACCTCTTGAGTTTTGATCTTGATTAGATTAAGGTTGACTGCCGAAGAATCGCACAGCAGTGGGACCCTGTTCCCTTTTACAACATACAGTGTTGCTTGAATTGAGTTTCCCTGACTGCTGAGATCGGCTACGATACATCCTACTACCGGCATTGGCTCTGTTGCACCGTAAGAGAATATTTTTGTATTCGTTTCTAAAGTTTTGTATGGGATTTTAGATTCTGCAAGTATGTGTTCACTGATGATGGATACAGATGCACCGGAATCTAAAATAAATGTCACTTGTGTCATGGATGATGGATACAGATGCACCGGAATCTAAAATAAATGTCACTTGTGTCCCATTGACTCCAAGAGTAACTTTGGGAGTGCCTCCGGACAAATGGTTTGCCGCAGAAATTGTGAAAATCTCTTCATCCGACAATGAATTGTACCGTGCTGTGGCCTGCTCGTTAGGCCTAGAGTTGTCTACTGTGTCTGCCGTGGTAGAGTAGGCAGGACTAGGATAGTTTGTCGATTTACATACCTTGGCATAGTGACCCAGTTTGTTGCATACTGAGCATGTCTTTCGGTAGGCAGGACAGGCTAGGCGTCCTCCCTCATGCGGCCAGGATAGTGTTGTGTTTATGTATGTATTTCACTTTTTTTACAATACATGATAGAAAACATTAATAACAATTACAAAAGATGTAATGTCAGTTCCGCCATGTTGATTCTCATGGACGGGCAGACGACGTTGAATATATATGCGATAAAGAGACGCATGTCTACGCAGAAGGCGGTGACTATAAACTATAGATGGCTAACCAATTTCATAGGTTATGTAACATCCTCCCCCTAAAGATCCAACCGCGAGGGGGCGATGATGGTTCTCCCAGAGCGTGTCTTCCCAGGTCCAGGATGTACCATTGAGTGGCGAGTCTGTCGGGGTTCATCAACAGGTTCCATCTTCTCTGCCATCTCGGGCGATGTTCCTTTTGGTACTGCTTCCTCAACGTTGTTGTGATACGGGGCCGGTACGAGATGGTAACGATTACGGCGTACCTTCCCGGTCGACGTTTCCACAATATAGGAACGAGGTTCTGGGGATCGCTGCACGACATGTCCATGCGACCGCTGGTCAACTATCCAAACCGGATCTTCTGTCTGCAGTTCTGGAAGCTCAAGGACGTTGTGTCTGTGATCGTAGTCGATTTTTGTTTGGCTTTTAGGTAGTCTTCTTTCTTGTTCAGGATCTCTCTTGATGGAACTTGGGGATCTAGGAAGTTAGGTATACTTGGAACGGTAGTGCGTAGTTTACGATTGAACAATAATTGAGCTGGGCTAAACCCGTTAGCTAATGAAGTTGACCGAAATGCCAAAAGAGCTTTATATGGATCGTTTTCTTTCTTGAGACATTGTTTAACTATCTTGACAGCTGCTTCCACAAACCCATTACTTTGCGGGAAGATGGGTGAACTAGTTATGTGTTTGAACCCATAATCATTTGCAAAGCGGGCGAATTCCGAGGTGATAATTGTCTGGAACTGCGGTCCGTTGTCACTGTGAACTTCTTCCGGCACTCCGCGTCGAGCAAAAACTTGCTTTGTGAAGGTGATTGCGGATGAAGCCGACAGCGAGGGTAACTCTGTTATTTCAAAGTACCTAGAATAGTAATCCGTGATAATCATATACCATGATTTATATTTAAATAAATCCATCGCGACTTTCTGCCACGGTCTTTGCGGGATCTGTGAGGGAAGCAGAGGTTCGTGCCTGTTGTGTCTTTCTTGCACACAATAAGGACAGCGTTGTACAAGTTCCTCAATATCTTTCGACAAACCGGGCCACCATACAAGTTGCGAAGCTCTTGCACGGCATTTGGTGATCCCTTGGTGTCCCTCATGGATGCGTGTCAACATCTCGTTGCGAAGGCTGGCAGGAATCACTATTCGTTTGTCTCGCAAGAGAATTCCTTCTTGTTCGGTCAGGTCGTAACGGTGAGGCCAATACTTTAAAAGTTCGTTGTTTAAATGTTCCTTTACTGGCCACCCGTGTTGCGTGTACTCAACTACATTTTTGATCACAGGATCGTTTACTTGTGCCTTCAAACTTCTGCTAGTTTCACGTCACTGATAGGGAGACTGGCAGTTACGAACTGTACGTATGCTATTGTTTCCTCCTCAAGTTCATCAGTTTGAGCTTCAGCAACGGTTATGGGATTACGGGACAAGGCATCGGCTGTGACAAGTTGTTTGCCGGGTACATAGGATATAGTGTAGGAAAATCTCATAAGTCTGATACGGAATCTTTGTTGTCTGGGTGAGAGGTCATCGATGTGTTTTGTGGAGAAGATAGGAACAAGGGGTTTATGGTCAGTTTCAAGGATAGCTTTTAGACCCATAATGTAGTTTTTTAGTTTACTACACACCCAAGTCAGAGCTAAGGCTTCTTGTTCTATATTCGCATAATGCCTTTCAGCTTTACTGAGAGTTCGAGAAACGTAGGCTACAGCTCTAAATGTTCCGTCGGATTGCTCTCGCAAAAGAACCCCTCCGATTCCATATGAAGATGCATCCGCTGAATTTTTTTTCTTCTTGTTAGGATCGAAAAGCGCTAATACTGGAGCTGTCGTCACTAATCTTTTAATATTATCAAAAGATGTTTGCTGAGCTTTATCCCAAACCCACTCGTTTCCCGTTTGAAGTAGGGAATGCAATGGTTCTAGAATGGTGGACCTGTTCGGAATGCAACGTCCAATAAAGTTCACCATTCCTAGAAATCTCAGTAGCTCCGTTTTATTCGTCGGAGGTTCCATTTGCACAATCGACTTTATCTTGTCCTCGTCAGGTTGTATTCCACTAGAGGTAAGTTTATGACCCAGATATTTTACATTTTCTACACAAAACTGTGACTTTTCGAAGTTTAGTGTCATAGTCGAGTCTTCAAGTCTTTTCAACACTTGTCTGAGTCTCTGATCGTGAATTTCTTTAGTTTCTCCCCACACCAAAATGTCGTCTAAGTGACAAAGTACTCCTTCGAGGCCTTGAAGTAGCCGCTGCATACCTTGTTGAAAAACTTCTGGTGCTGAAGTTATTCCGAAGGGTAACCGATTAAACATAAATCTCCCAAACGGTGTGATGAATGTTGTGAGAGGCCTAGATTCAGGGTTAAGATTAATTTGCCAAAACCCAGAGTTAGCATCGATTTTTGAAAAGTATCGTGCCCCCGAGAGTTGAGCTAGTGTATCTTTAACCCCTGGAATTGGAAACCATGAACGTTGGACACTCTCATTAAGTTTTGTAAGATCTACACAAATACGGACTCCATCGCCTGGCTTGGGTGCACACCACCAACCAACCACCATTGGTGCACACCAACTTGTTGGGTTGTCCACAGGTGATATTACTCCCAATTCTTGCATTCTTTTTAGTTCTGCTTCAACCTTCTTCCTGAGAGGAATTGGTACAACTCTAGGAACAGTGATTGCATATGGCTTGTGATCAGGTTTTAAATCAATGGTGTACTCACCAGGAATATTGCCTAATTCCTTACACAGGCCTGGAAATTCAGTGCGCGGATTGACTGCCGGGAATGTACTGGCACTTGCTTGCACACTTGTACATACCAGTTTTACAACTCCTAACCCTTCTGCCGCTTTCTTCCCAAGAAGTGGTGTACGAACATGTTCTACAGCGTAAACCTTTTCACGGTATTGTTTACCTGTAGATTTTGAACACAGTACAGCATGGAGCATTCCTGCAACATGTAACGGTTTTAGATCTGGACCAAATAGTTTTACGTCACTGGGTTGTAACTGCTCGGTCTGAAACATCGTTGCCGGTACAACAGTCACGTCGGATCCGGTATCAATTTTAAATATCAAAGATTGGCCGTTAATGTCGACTGATGTGGTCCACTTTCCATCTTCCGAAGAACATGTATCAATATGTCCAACGAAGAATGAATCTTGAGGTGTGCCACTTTCTGTACTTTCAACTGTTCGAACTGTACTGTTCGGCGCCCGACATACGTTTGCAAAGTGGCCCGTTCTTCCACATTTGTAACAAGTAGAGTCTTTAGCAGAGCAATCTTTACGATAATGTGGTTCTCTGCCACACCATTTGCACATAGGTTTATTATTGGTCAGGCCTACCTGTTGTGTAGATTGTTGTTGGCCTTGGCCTCCCTGCTGAGATGAACGTTTTCAGCCTGGGTTTTTTTTTCGTTAGACTGCTGTTTCCAGTTACGTTTGGAATGTGTAGTCTGTTTCGGGCCTACGACCTTGATGTGATCAACTTCTGGCGATTTGTATAAAGAAGTTTGTTGTTTTTTGATCTCTTCCGACTGGCGCACTTTCCGGACTGCTATGTCTAGAGTTAAATCGCTATCTCGCTTAAAGTTAAAAAAATTAAATCGCTATCTCGCTTAAATCGCTTAAATCCACGCGACGTACAATGGATCTGATTCGGATGTGGCTTTTTTCTTCATCATCACCTTTTTCATCTTCATTATCACCCGCTCATCGTCTCGATTAGCCATAGCTGCAAAAATATGAGACGTTAAGCCCCATAAATCAATCAATCATGACTTGAAAAAGGCATGTTATCACTCACAAGAACATCTGGTATACCAAAACGTGCAAAAATAGATTTAAGATGTTTGATTACTGTTGCTGCTGTTTTATCAGGTATTTCACACAGTTCTATCCATTTACTATAATAGCCAACTACAACTAAGTAGTCTGTAGTACCAAATTTCAGAATATCTGCACCTATCTTTTCCCATCCCCGATCAGGAACGGGGTGAGGTAACAACGACTCCTTCACATTCTTGTGACTATATTTTTCACAAACCCTGCAATTGGCTACATAGTTCTCAATTCCCTGCCCAATACCTGGCCAAAATATACATTCACGTGCCCTAGCTTTACATCGCTCAATCCCGGAATGCCCTTCATGTATGATCAAAGCATGTCTGAACGCAATTTAAAGGGAACAATAAGTTTATCCCCATAAAATACAAGATTGTCGGCGACTGTAATCAGATCGCGCATGTTCCAATAGAAGCGTGCTGAATCGGGCACTTTATGTGTTTCGTTAGGCCACCCCTTCACAGTTAAATTACTTAAACATGAAAGAGTGTCATTGTCACGTGTTTCACTTACAAATTGAGCCCTTTGCTCATCACACATTGTTAAATACTTGGATACAGAGTGAACTACAAACTGCAATTCAACATCTTCTTTTCCATCATTGGGACTCTTTATAAACGCTCTGGAAAGTGTATCGGCTAGGTAGAGAAATTTTCCCGGTACGTACTTGACAATACACTGATAATTGAGTAGCCTTAACTTCATACGCTGTAATCTTGCTGAAACTTTTGCAATTTCACGTATACATATTGTTTCCAATGGCTTATGGTCCGTTTGAACGTCCACTATTCTACCATAAGTAAAGTGATGGAATCGCTCGAGCCCAAAACATATGGCCATGAACTCTTTTTCAATTTGAGCATAGTTTTGCTCTGCTGACGACAAACTTCGTGAAGCATAAGCTAGTGAGTGACCATCCTGACTAATGCAAGCGCCTAACCCATCTTTAGACGCGTCTGTTTGGAGAGTAAGAGTTTTTTTACTGTCAAATATCCCTAATACAGGAGCATTAATTAGTAGCTGTTTAAGTTCAGACAGAGCTTTATCCTGAGCATGATCCCAGTACCAGTGAACACTTTGTTTGGTTAATTCCCGCAAGGGTGCAGTAACCTTTGATAGGATAGGAATGTACTGTGCTAAATACTTTGTCATGCCAAGTAATCGCAAAAGATCACTCTTTTCTTTGGGAACTGGCATGTTCACTATAGCATTTACGTTTGACTCATCTGCCCTAATGCCTTGAGCTGAAATTCTACAGCCAACGTACTTCACTTCGGGTACTCGAAACTGGATTTTTTTTTTTATTGAACTTGACATTGTATCTCCTTGCTCGTTCAAGTACTTGTTTTAAAGCCAAGTCATGTTCATCTTTTGTGGACCCAGCCACTATTATGTCGTCAAAAAAAACTTCCACACCCGGAATGTGTCCAAATATTTGGCTACTAACAGTGGCGTAGCTACGCCTTTACGGGCCCGGGTGCAAACTGGACACGACGCCCCCCCCCCCCCCCATTTTAGGTTTATACGCACAAACACATACACAAGATAACTAACGCTTAACCGCTCATTTTATCTCGCGGGAATGGGCCGCATGGTTTGCACGGTCCTAAAGAGATAATGTATCGTTTATCTTGAGATATTAATTGATTAAAGTTGGCCTTGACCTCGATGCCAATGTTATTTTACAGGATTTAACCAAATTATCAACAGGATTGTGATGATTGTCAGTACTTCTAGGCCACTGCCATGTTTATTCAACACTCCCAACATAGCTAAGCACAAGATGCCTAGATGTAATACTACCAACATAGCAAACCATAACTACTGTTGTTGTTGTTGTGAGAATAAACCGCCACATTTAAAATACTTATATCTTATGCATTAAATTGATCTTGTTAGTGACTACACTACTGATTCCATAAGGAAGGCGCTTGAATATGTATAATCCCAAATGAGTATTAATTGTCAGCACTGATCGGGAACCCTTTGAGACCTTCCACTGTTGATATGCGTTCTTTAAGTCTAGGACAGTAAACACTGTACCCCCAGACAGTGAAGCGAATATGTCATCAAGTTTGGGGAGCGGGTAGTGTTCCGTCTCAGCACACCTATTTACTGGTACTTTGTAGTCACCATACAACCGGACACTATCCTTCTCCTTTTTTGGACTACTACTAATGGTGATGCCCACGCACTATGCGTCACAGACTTAATGACTCCAGCTTGAGATAACTTACCAAACTCTGCCTCTACTGTTTTCGTGAGCGCATAGGGCACAGAATAGGGTTTGTGAAAGATTGGTACGGATTCTTTCAGAACAATGTTTGCTTCGAAACCTTTGATCTCACTACCATCATCCTTACTGAACACCCTAGGAAATTCGCTTCGGAGCTTTTTTACTTCATTTGCCGAACTTACAACATTTATGGAATAATTGAACCGCTCCTGAGCTGACAAGTCAGTTCTTCAGCTTGGCATTAGCACATCTAGCCAAGTTCTCCCAAGAAGTGGTGAAAAATTGGTTACCTTTGCCACTACAAGTGGTAACAAATTCGAAACATTTTCTTTGCCATTGACATTAACAGATATTTGACCAACGATCTCAATCGTTCACCTAGGACTGACTTTAACTTGATTGACGATTTTCGCACTTCTACCCCTTGAACTTATCTCTATACATATTTTTGAAATGATTGAGCTGGCAGCGCCTGTATCAATTACCATCTCAAGGATACGTTCACCCACTGCCACTGGCACAAGCAGAGGTTTATCCAATTTACCCACTGTTTCCAGTCTGTTGATATCAAAACTCCCACTTTCAACTGAGCTTGATGAGCTTGAACCACTAACACTGGACTGTTCATCAATCACTTTCACTTTTTTTGGACTTGACACATTTTTGATGTGTGCCCCACTTTTTGACAACTGAAACACTTCTAGTTTTTTGCAGGGCACGAATCTTCGTTGTGCAGACGACCACACCTGCGACACTGTTGACTGGACGACTTTGACTGCTTCTGGTTGTGTCTTGCCTTGGCTTGGCATGATACCACCCCTTGGTGAGCCACGTGAATCATATCTAGCATATCCTTCCTTTGTTGAGTAGGGATCAGAAGTCTTATCACCCTGAACAGGAGACCTTCCTTCTCGTGCAGTTCGTGTCGGCAATGCCAGTATTTGTTACTATTGGCCTCGATATTGTTTGGTTTTACTTTGGGCCATCCTTTTAGTGTTAGTTTGAGGATAGATTGGAGCTCGGTGTCTCGTTGCGTATCTTCAATTAACTGAGAATGTGGACATTTTTAAACGCTAACCATTGCATGCACAGCCATTGCTTCCCCATGAAAGTAGCTTGTATCGACTGTACATTTTAGATTTGGTGCTCGAGCAAGAGTGGTGGCTGTGTATAAATCTTTTCCAGGTACATGGATAAGTGTAGGATTGTAACGCATGTGTCATAGTTAACAAACGCTGAAGTCTCGGGGATAAGTTTTGAAACGGTTTTATGACAATACCGAGTAACGGAGTGTGTTCTGTTTCTACTGTGAACTCAGTTCCATACAGATAAAAATGAAAGTGTTCACAGCCCCAGATAATGGCCAGGAATTCTTAATCAATCTGAGGGTAAAGCGATTTTGTTGGTGTGAGAGAGGCCGAGGCATAAGCTATTGGACGCTGGTCCTGTAACAAGACTGCCCCTAACCCATACTGGCTGGCATCTACAGTTAGAGTGGTTTTCTTAGTTTTATCATAAAATGACAAAACTGGTGACTGGGTCACTAGTTTTTTAAGGTTTTCAAAAACTGCGTTGGTGGTCCATGGTCCAGACAAACTCGTTGTTGTTATGCAGCAATTGACGCAAATGATATGTTTGGTCAGCCATATTAGGAATGAACTTACATAGAAAGTTCACCATTCCTAGGAACCTTTGAAGTTTAGCCTTGTTTTGAAGAGCCTCTATTGTGTTGATAGCTTCTATTTTTGACTTGTGTACTTCTATACCATTTGGCGTTACCTGATGTCCTAGGAATTTAATTGTTTTCACTGCCAGCTGCAACTTGGATTTTGAGAATTTGAAATTAAGCTCCCTAGCCCTTTGTAACAATTGCTCTAATCGCCTGTTGCGTTCCTCTAGACTGGATCCAACAACTAGCAGATCGTCCTTATAGCTCAGTACTCCCTCTAACCCTAGTGTGAGTCTGTTGATTTGTTTTTGAAGTACTTCAGGAGCGCTTTTGAGCCCGAATGGAAGCCTCTCAAATCGATATCGACCAAACGGTGTACCATTTACCAATTGTACAAAGTTTTGAACTCTCCTCTGTCAGAGGAATTTGCCAAAAGGCGGACGTTACATCTAGTACGGTAAATATTGTCGCGCTTTCGATTTCCGCAAAAATACTTTCGGCTGTTGATATTGGGTAATGCTCTCTCTTTATGCATTTGTTTAGCTGCCTGCCTGCAACACACTACAGCAGCAGTATAGCGCTTGATCTAAGTATTCAACTTTGTCTCTAAATCAATGCACTTTGTACGTGTATAGCAGCTAACCTATGAAGTTAATGAATAAAGTTACATTTTACTTTTTAGACATTCCTAACATCGATCTTAAGATCTGAAATTGCTTCTTCGAAAGTCCCTTCGTAAAATCATCAGCGACTTGCTGGTCACTTGGCACGTGCTGCACGTCTAGCTCCCCTTCTTGATACTTTTGTCAGACAAATTGACATCGCACATCAATATGCTTGGAGCGGTTATGAAACTCGGGATTCTTGATTAGTAGAATCGCGCTTTCATTGTCGACTTGAACAGAAACAGTAGACAGGTTACATATCTCATGGAACAGCTGTTTGAGCCAAACAGCTTCTTTGGCAACTTGACTCGCAGCTACGAACTCTGCTTCCGTTGTAGAGAGTGCAACGCATCTCTGTCGTTCACTGCCCCACACCACTGCGCCCCCACTCTACTTTATCACCATTCCAGAAGTAGACTTTCTGGAATCTGCATCACCGGCATAATCTGCATTACTGAGAGCTTCGAGAGTACCAGATATGCCTTCAGATCTTAACAGAATTCCCCAGTTTACAGTACCTCTAAGGTATTTTAGAATCTTCTTAACCATTGTCCAGTGCTTGGCTTGAGGTCGGTCAAGTACTTGTGACAGTAAATTTACTATGAAGGCAATATCTGGTCTTCTGACAACTGCCCAGTACATAATACTTCCTATGGCCTCACGATAGGGAACTGCGCTGTCGAGTTCTTTGACGGAATCGTCTGAGATTTGTCCCTTCTCAACTGGAGTGGACACTGGATTACATTCAGACATACTGAACCTTTCAAGAATCTTCTTGGTATAAGCCTCTTGATTTAAGAATAGTGAACCATTTGACAGATGGTGTATTTGCATCCCAAGAAAGTATTCACCTGATCCAGCCGTAACACTGAACTCCTTTTGTAATCGGTTCATGAAATTATCTAGACAAGCATCATTTCTTGAAATTGCCATTCCTTCATGTACGTACAAGACAACAAGCAAGGTAGCATCCTTGTTAATGAACAAACATGGACTTTGCTTCAGACTGCAGCTGTCAAGAAAGCTTCTAAGACGTTGATTCTAACAGCGTGGACCTTGTTTTAGCCCATACAGACCCTTTAACAGTTTGCACACTCTCCCTGTGCTGCCTCCATAGCCATCGGGCTGCTTCATGTAGATTTCTTCGTCAAGGTCTCCGTACAGAAAGGCGGTCTTGACATCAAACTGAGAAGCATGGTTCTGGCAGCTTCAACTAGAGTACGAATATCCCTTTCAGCAGCACCGTTTTGCTCTGGAGTGTACGGCATGGACATACGATGATTCAGACCAAAATCTTGTGTGATTTTATAATCATCTGTATTATTAAACTCCTTGCCACCAATAGCCAACAGCTCCTTAACGGCATGTCCGATTGCCTTTACTTCAGACAGAAATTATGCCAGCTTTTCCTTAACTTCCGACTTTTCTTCCACAGATCTGTACTTAGTGAAGTCGTCTTTGAAATCTACAAAGTAACGACTTCCACCAAGAAATCTTTCAGGCATAGGCCCACATACGTCTGAATGTATCAATTCACCAGGTATGGTTGGACGTCCCGTACGCTTGCCAAAGCTCAGACGATGCATTTTACCATACATGCAGGCATCACAAACCTTGCTGTCTAAGTCGACATCAATACCTCGCTGTTTAAGACATTTTGTTTACATAACGTTTCTTTTGATGATGTAAGCGTTCATGCCAAAGCTGTAGTTTATTGGACTCTGTAGCTAAACAAACGCTTTCCGGACAGACAACACTCATAAGAAGTTTATACAAACCATTCGGTTGTCGAATACCGACGGCAACGGTCTTACCTTCTTTGTCTCTGCATTTGCGTTGTTTACAGTCTGCGTATTCACTCAGGCCAATATCCAGAGCTGATCCTGCAGAGAACAGATTTTGATTACTTTCGGGAACATACCAAACCTTCGTCAAATGACCAGGATTCCATTTCTCTGCATTCAGCATTTCCACTTAAATTTGACCTTCACCATGGGCATACATGGGCCGCCCATCACCAAGGCGAAGTGATTTTGGAATTTCGAATGGCGAATACGACGAAAACTAGTCCAATCTTGCCGTAACGTGATGCGACGCACCGGAATCGATCAACCAGGAACCTTGTTCATGATCTGTGCCAGTCGCACTCATGTAGGCTTGGTCAGACTGCTTATTACCTTTGGTATCTAATTTTTCATCATTTTCCGCTTTCAGTTTATGGCAGTCCTTCTTGATATGGCCAAGCTTCCCACAGAAATAGCACTTGGGGCCTTTCTTCTTGGCTTTCTCATCCTTCTTACACCCACCTGCTCCACTGTTGGTAGCAGTTTCAGTACTGCTTTTTGCAACAAAAGCGACAGTGCTCGGTTCAAGTTTGGATTTATGGATTTCTTTCAAACGTTGTTCAAGTAAGCGGAGTCGTTCTGTTAGACTTGACATTGTCCTCTCTACGTTTGGAACCGATTCCCACGTGTTTTTTAACTCTAGATACTCATTAGGAAGAGTATTCAACACTCTATTTAATAGCATGGATTTTGGTAGCTGTACCTTCTCCGCTGTTAATTCGTCTTGCAGGTCTTGCCCAATCCTCTCCAATTTTGACACATGCGTAGCAATATTGTCAGCCGGGTCTTTCGTGTAGCTAAACAGTTGTGTATAGAGAAGATCTAGTCTTCTTTCATTTTTCTGTTCGTACACACTATGCCGTGTCCCACATTTCCTTCCCAGATTTGCATGTGAGAATGTGTTGCTTCGCTTCAGAGCGAACAACCAATTATGCACTTGACTATTGCATCGGCATCTTCGAATGCTTAAAAATCTTTAGAATACCCTCTTCTTTCCTAGTCATCTGCATCTAGGCCTAGCGGATCAGACATTTTAGTACACCTGATACTATAGGCTTTTTCCTATTCATTGTAAGCTGCAGGTCAACATCAAATTTCCAGTTGGCCCAGTTCCTCTCACCCTCCAGTTTATCAATTACTTGAAACTCCTCCATCGTGCCAATTACTGATTATTGGTTAATCTATTTGCTAAGTCTAGGCTAGGCCTAGGTGAAGGGCCTAGCTAGCTTATGAATTCCTTGAGCACAACCTGGACTTCTCTCGGTCTAACCTCCAATGTGGAGCTAGCCTAGTGTTGCCTTTAATCAATACAATGATCTATAAAAGGCAAAGTAAAAATAAGACTGGTACATGGTGAAACTATTTACATGAATTCTAAATGTTTTGACACAGGTCTTGACTATACCTATAGGCTTAACTTCATGATACTGCATTCAGTTCAACATTCCTCTGCCTAAGTCGCGTTACCTGGGCACATAACCTGTTGAGGTCAGGGACTAAACCAGGACCACAAGGAATGAACACTCATTACGATACCAAACCAGATTTATTAAACTCACGAGTCAAGTAAGATACATTAGAACAGAGAACAAAAGACTAAACTAGCGTCACTGGAAGACGAAGCTCGCTAGACCAGACAATCTAGTTCCTACACCAAGTGGTAGGTGGCTGAAGATGGCAACACACTACAGCAACAGCATAGCGCGTGATCTAAATACTCAACACTTTCTTCCGCTGGGGATGTGTAATATCTGCACTCTCGGCGAAATGTACAAAGCTTCTAAGCCAACGCGTCCTGCGTTGTCCCACAGTTGTCTGGTCGCCCGTGCAGTCAAATGCTTGCATGCCCGTCACGTCTGCCATGATTGACAGAGTGGTCTAGGCCTAGATGCAAAAGTTACAAAAATAACAGCATTTACTCTCGACTACGTCAAACGTGCCTATTCTTCAGTTTCACCATATGTAGAATTATCCTCGTCGCCAAATGTTGTATCCTGGGACGAGATGATGACCAGGATTACATGGTATTTAATTAATTCCACAGAGTGACTTGAAAAGTAGACGTATTTATTCCCACCGGACATAAGGTTGACCTCGAGCTACCGCTCTAGTCAATACAGCACTGCATTGTGTGTAAGCAAGGCAGTGCCTGAGCACTTCCGGTAGGCGGGAGCCTACAACACCACGGGGCTAGCGTCAACAATTATTCTTGTTTACGCCTTGGGTCTAAGCATCCTAAGGCCCTAGCATTGGTTGACGAAGCCTTCAATGCCGTAAACGCTTTCTCCTGCCCCAAGCCCCATTCAAATTGATTTTGCTGCTGCAAGAGTTGCCTCAATGGATGTGTAATTGTAGAATAATTGGGATGAATCTTGAATTGTAGCCTACCAGGTCAAGGAAGCTCTTGACTTCTTCCTTCGATCTTGGGGCAAGAAAGTTGTAAACTGCTTTGACCTTGTCACATGCTGGTTTCACTCCACCTTCTGTAAGGGTGTGTCCCATAAACTCAACAGAAGATTGACGAGTTACACATTTTGCCTCTGTTATGTTTAATGGTTCTGAACATAATGAAAAAGTAGTGGAGATAGACTTACGTATACCTGGTCGTTTATTGGTATATTACACTCATTTTATAGACTCACATAACGCTTGGTGTTGCAGGTATATTCAGGTAACACTTGAAGCCTGAATGTAGCCATTGAAGATGACTCTAGTTCTATATAATGCCCATAGGGGGCAGCACATATTATGGACACTTCCGGGATATGTGGCGCACAGTTTGAATATACTACAGCCTCGTTCAGCGTAAGACCGTGGTCAGACAGGACTTGTAGTAGAGCATTGAGTCTCAAATCGTGTTCTTCGTCCGTAGCTCCGTAGACCAAGATATCGTTGATGAAGACTACTACGCCTTTGAGGTGCGACGTTATACTTTCAAAAGTCTTTTGGAATAGTTCCGCCTTTCTATTTCCGCTCTTTGTCATGGTCTCGGACTTCTTCTCGTTCAGTATGGTACGATGGTAACTTGTCTCTTATCTTACGTTTGAACATAAGTTCTGCAGGGCTAACTCCTGTAGTCGCATGCGGAGTGCTCCGATACAAGGCGAGATAAGTCAGAAGTTCTTCTTTCCAACTGCTTCCAGTGCCTTGAGCAATCTTTAGACGTTTCAGTATTGAACTATTTTGGCGCTCAACTTCCCCATTTGCTTGGCACCACAATGGAGTGGTGTATCTTATCTGAATGTTGTGTATCTCGCAGAACTCTCTAAATTCGTTACTGTCAAATTGAGGTCCATTGTCGGATCTGATTGTAGTTGGTAATCCATATCGTGCGAATATTGGCTTCAGTCTCTCGGTTACCTGAAGTGATGTGATGGATTTCATAATATCCACTTCATAAAACCGGCTGTTATAATCAACCGTTACGAGCAAGTTGTGTCCAGATGGTAAGAGTCCTAGAAGGTCAACTGCAATATCCTGCCACGGTTGGGATGGAAACTCCGTTCTGTGAATTGGTTCTGGATCTTGAGACGCGACCAATTGACATCCATGACATGACTTCACGTAGTTTTCGCAATCGCGATCGATACCCGGCCACCAAACCTTGATCTTAACCGCTGTTTCATGCTTGACATTCCTGGGTGCCCCTCGTGAGCTAACTGATGTTCTATCTGATGGAATGCGTTTATAATATCCGGCTTACTAAATACCTCGCTTTGATTGAGTTCCGGCAGAAGGTCGTCAAAACTGGGACTATGGTGCCGCTCTCGTTCAATGGCTGTTTTAGCCTGGCGCATGTCCACACATACACGGATATCGCCATCGTCTTTCGGTACGACTACCAGTTGCAAAGACCATTGGGACGGACCCTCGACTTTTTCAATAATGTCCATCTCTTCCAGTTCGTCAAGTTTCTTCATCAATCTCTTCTGAAGCGGGACTGGAATCCTTCTCAGTGGTTGAGTCACAGGTTTCACATCTTGCTTTATGGGTAGATTCAGTTGAAACCCGTCGAGTTTTCCCATCTGCTGCGGTAAACCCTTATCAATGGTGTTGGCGTGTTGACTTTTCCCCTTAATCACGTAAAATACAGCCTTTACTTTCCTGTCACCAACTGTAACTTCAGCTGCAAATTTACCAAGCACTTGTTGCGGCGTATCCCGTATGACTACCATAAGGGTATAACATCTTCTTGGGCAGAGACGACATACATGTAATTTTCTTTTTCTTCAAGCTGTTCCACGTTGATTCGTCGATCACATTACAGGTTGCGCCCGAGTCTATAATTACATCCAAGGGTACGCCCCCTATCTGAATATTTAATAAATCCTCCTTGCAACCAGTAATTTTATTGATCCCCTCAACCCTAATGCATGTTCCGCATCACTATCCGAGTTTCCGGTATCAGGGTCATCAACGTGTCGGACTTTACTCCCCTTTTTGTGAGTAGGCGTAGAGGAACTGTTCCCCTGGGTACGCCCAGTAGCCTTATTCATGTCCTTCTTGTCTGACGATCTACAACGGGACGCAATATGCCCATTCCGGTGGCATTTGTGGCATTCCTGATGTACAGCTGGACATGATGTGTCTCCCTTGGCATGACCCTTAAAACCACATGCAAAGCATTTCCCGTAGGCCTTCTTACCTCCTGAAGCCTGCATGCGTCTTACCTCCTCGGTGAGGCCTGCCACCTTCTGCAAGTCTTGTTCCTTAAGGATAGCATCCTCCCATGAACGGGCTGTGTCCTGAACTGATTGTAGTGTCATTGTAGGGTCTATTTGCGCTTCAACTCCCTCGAGTAAACCTTATCTTATATTTGGTCTCTAAGGTGTTCATCCATTCTGTCTCCAAAATCACACACTAAGGCCTGACGCCTCAAGCGTGTTAAATACTTGTCCACAGTTTCCAGCTCCGTTTGAGCAAGAGCTCGAAATCTAATCCGCTCGTATGGGACATCCGCCCTAGGGGTGACTTCAGAGGTTAGGGCGTCCACCGCCACGATGTAGTCATCATCACCTGCGTCGGGGCGTCGAGGCGTCGAGGGGTGAACAACATCTTGTACGTCCATGCCCGCTTTATGCAAAGCATGGCCTTCTTCCTCCTGGTTACTAGGCTTGCTGGATTTGGGCCTAGCTCTATAGGCTGGCCAGGCCTAAGCCTAGTGGTGTTTACGGATTCTTCTTGTGTGTCAGACACGAATGATTGAGACAGCGTAGGCCTAGAATGTCCCTCAATGACAGCTACACGGTTTTCAGTAAGCTCATATGATCTACCTTCGTTCAAGATATCTTGAAGCGTGGCCTTGGGGTTTCGTAGCGCATACCTCCTCAGCCGGCCGGAGATCATATGCTGAATCATTTGAGACTTGATCTCTCGAACAGAGTCATGAAATTCACAAGTCTGAGATAGTTTTGACAAGCGCGAGTGATACTGATCCAGCGACTCGTCTGGCCTTTGAACGGCAGATCGAAGAGTATACAGCTCAAACTCTAAATTAAGTTTTGATGCGAAGTGAATTGACAACTTAGCTTTAGCCTCGTCATAAACGTTGGACGTTCCTGTAGTTGGGGGCTCTGGAAGGTCTTTAAAAATTTCGTAAACTTCCTCGCCTGCAGATGTAAGAAGCAAAGCGTGCTTTCTAGCGGCGCCTGTTATGTCCGATGCTTCTAGCAGCAACTCGATTTTTTTTAGCCACATGGTCCATGAGCGACCGTCCGACTGAGACAATGAAAATGGTTGTAAAAACCAGCGCACGCAGGAAAATTGTTCATCTCGTCGCCAAATGTTATGTCCTGTAAAGCCTACGCGTATAGGCCTAGGTCAGGAGGCTGTTAGGAGCCAGGATTGTGGAAGATAAGATGGATTGGAATCAGTACCTCTAGTTGGTGTGTCTCCATTACCGGAAGTCCCTTTATTCAATCCACCGCCTCCTAGCGGTAGCATGTGTGCTTTGGTGGCAAGATTCAAAGGACATGACAACTGGTATCAGGTATTGAGGCATGTTTCTCTCCGAATCCACTCACACACTGGCTTCACCTCGTCACGTCGGCCACGCAGTATCCCCCACGGTTCAACTAGCCTGGCTCCGCCTACGCTACCTCAAATTACAATCTAGTGTGCAGTGAGTTGCCAACAGAAAGAACAGGAGCAGTTGTCACAAGTCTTTTTAGATTCTCAAAGCTTCTTGTTCTTGGCTTTCCCAAATCCATTCGGTTTTATGGCTGAGTAACCGACGTAACGAACTGGTTGTTTTCCGACATATTCGGAATGAACGGCGTTAAGAATGTTATCATACCCAGGAAACGTTGTAGCTCTACCTTCGTTTTCGGGGCTGCGAAGCATGAAATAGCTTGAGTTTTCTTATTGTCTACCGCAATGCCCTGTTCACTGATAGTGTGTCCTATGTAGTTTATTTTCATTACCGCTAACTGCATTTTTTTCTCGGGAGAATTTTAAGTTGTTTTCCTGTGCTCTTTGCAAAACTTTCTCTAGGCGCTCATTATGCTCTTTGATGTCTTTTCCATGGATCAAAATGTCATCCATGTAGATCAAGTTGCCTTCAATCCCATCAAACACTTCATGCATAGCTTTCTGCAACACTTCAAGGGCGCTTCTTATGCCGTATGGAAGTCTTGTGAACCGATAACGTCCAAGTGGTGTTGCGATCGTGAACAATCTGGAACCTTTTACATCTAGCGGAAGTTGCCAGAAAGCAGTCGAAGCGTCTAACACCGAGAAGACTTTAGTACCCTGCAGTTCTGAGAATATTGCATCAGATGTCGGAATCTAGAAATGTTCTCTCTGAATGAACTTGTTCAACTCTCGCGGATCCATATAGATGCGTAAACCGTCATTCGGTTTCTTCACAACCACAATAGGATTAACCCAATATGTCGGTTCTTGAACTTTAATCAAGATACCTTTCTTTTCCATTGTTTTGTATTCTTTGATAACCTTGTCTTGTATAGAAAGGGATATTTTTCTAGCTGCCACTACTTTAGGCTCAGCATTACCTTGTAGCTTGATTTTATACTTTTTGTCAAGCTCACCTAAGTCCTTGAAAACATTGTCATAGTTTTCAAATTTTCAAGGCTTCAGTTTTTTTTCCGTGTACTCGTTTTCATTCAAGTTTGTAGTGTCAATCCTCGAGACTTATTTTAGCTTTGTTGGAGCCGTAATGCCAAGAATGGGTTACGCTTTCTCTACAGAGATGTACAATTCTATCGCAGCTTTGCCCCGTTTCGTTTGACACCCGAATTTGGTCATGCCCTTCACCTGTGTTTTATGTTCAGTGTAACAGGTTATTCCCTTCGTTGCACTATAGAGTTTTGGCTGTTTAGACATACCTTTAAGTAAACTGTCTGGAATAATGTTGACTTCTGATCCGGTATCCAGTATAACGAGATGTCTACGCCGTTGATGTTGATCATCTCTCGCCACTCAAGAGCGTTTACTTGAGGGCTAGGCCTAGTAGGCTGTTTTTCTTTGATCTCTTACACGAATGTAGCCTCCTCTTCTTCTGACGATTGACTTTGTTCGACTGTCTGAACATTTTGAGACATAGGCCTACACATGTTAGCGAAGTGGTTCAGTTTCTCACATTAAGCAAGTCTTACCATACGCAGGACAGTCTCGTGGCTTGTGAACTCGGCCACACCTCGAGCACGACTTTTGCGGTTTTGTGTCCTGTTTTGATGTAGGCTTTGAGGCCTTTGCCTTATTTGCAGGTTTTACATACTTTCTTTGGATAGCATTTGTGGAGCTATCTCCCTGCATTTCCTTCATTTGGGCCTTGCTTACTTCATTTGCTCGGCAGAAATTTATGGCTTTTTCTAGGCCGAGGTCCGGATCCCGTATCGTAGTTACCGTTCCTGTACATTTTTATCGACTATTCCAAGTACAAAACGGTCTCTTATCAGGCTCTCGGTTTGACTTGATGCTCAGCTCGATGCCAAATGTTTTAAGTCCGTCACGAACGCGTCGACAGTTTCTGTTGATCCCTGAGAGCGTGAAACGAATTTGTATCTATCAAATACGATATTCTTTCTCGGCTTACAGAAGTCATTGAAGTTTGTAATCAATACTTGCAAGCTCTCTTTATCCTCAGGGGCTGCAAACGTGAACGTATTATACACGCTGAGCGCATCATCCCCTATCAGATTCAAGAATATCGAGACCTGTTGCTTCTGTGGCTTGTTGTTCTTTTCCGTTGCTTCCATGAAAATTTTGAATTTCTGCTGCCATCTCTTCCAGTGTTTCGCCAAGTTTCCTACGAGCGAGAGTTCTGGAGGTGGTCGAAACTCCATTGCTTATTGTAAGCTAGCACGGTACACTTTTATTAAAAACAACTACTACGTACAATACTACGCGATGCACGAATGTACATTTTTAGGTTAGTTTACACGAGGTCCACTTTAAAGCACATATCACACGACCACTGGTTTATTAATTCGATCCACTTTGCTGCCACCATGTTATGTTATGTTTTATGTAATGATTGAGAATGAAGGAATAGTAAAGAGACACGATTGAATTGGATTACGTTGGTATGTTTGTTATCTTGTTCACAACTACATCGTGCTGCTAGGACAACTTAACTGAACAGGAAGTTAATGCGGTGGAATCCACCGCCTGCTTAGGTACTAACAAGACATAGTCTTCTTCTTATTATTATGAAGACGTCACAATTAGGACCATTAGCATCATGCTGTTTGACAAGTCGCCCCATTCACAGGTTAGTGATAGTGTGTGCAGCGCTGTTGTGAACATATCAACAGTCTCGCCTGCTAACTGTTTTCTTCTAAGAAAACACGCTCGTACATAGAGTACATTCCTTTGAGGCAACAAGTACTTTTCGAACTCTTGTATCACTACCGTGTACGTAGCTTCATCCATTTCGGACAACTTGAATGAGGCTTGAATCTCTTCCGCCTTTTCCCCCATGCAGTATGTTAGGTTATCTACCTGTCGTTTGCTGGATTGTAGGTCAATTCCCGAAGTTGATCGGAATCTGTTGTACCTTTTCTTCCATTGCAACCACTCTTGGGGCTTGAAGGAGAAGTTTGTTGGAGGTTGTATTGTGACTTGGCACAACGTGGTGTGGTCCTCCGCCATAGTGTGTAAAGTATTGTATTAAATACTTGTATATCGTTCATAAAAACTCCACTTAGTTATGTATTTAATACATCAAGAAAAAAAGGAGTTTTTCCTGAAAGACGAAAATATTCGGTAATCACACCCATATACAAAAATGGTGATAAGACAGATATAGCAAACTACAGACCTATCTCAATACTACCCACCTTCTCAAAAGTGCTCGAAAGCATTGTAAGAAAAGAGCTAATGGGCTTCCTTACAGAAAGTAAAATCATAACTGATGCCCAGCATGGTTTCATGGCTGGCAGATCTACAAACACACAAACACAGCATTTTTTATTTTGATAAATATGTACTTAATTCTTTAAATGCGGGAAAACATACACTGAGAATGTTCTGTGACCTTTCTAAGGCTTTCGATTGTGTTAACTTTGACATTCTTCTCGATAAACTAGGACTAAAAGGTTTCAGTGACCTGACACTTAATTGGTTTGAATCCTATTTAAAAAGAGAAAACAACAAGTCAAGATTGTGTGTGAGAACGAGAAGGGACATATAGAAAGTCATTGCTCTCCATGGCTAGAAAGTCTAGCAGGAGTCCCTCAAGACTCCATCCTAGGCCCTATTGCATTCCTCGTTTACATAGATGACCTAGCATCTTACATTAATTGCGATGAAGTAATACTTCACGCAGATGACATAACATCTCTAATTATCGACATATCCCTCATGGCCGTGGAAGAAAAGCAAATGTGGCACCATTTAAAATCAATGACTGGTTATCAGCCAATAAATTAGGTTCAAACGGGAAAAAAACAAACTTCATCCATTTCAGAATAATAAAAAAGACAGTTAAAGACAACCCAGTCATTACAGTAAACCAAACCAAAATCAATGAGGTTGACCACTCAAAAATATAAGGAGCTATAACAGACAGTTCCCTTGGTTGGAAAGATCATAAAAAGTCGCTGTGTACTAAATTAGCGTTTGCCTGTTATGCCCTGAAAGTAATAAAAAAAAAAACTCGGTTGGTAGGGAAAGTGCAAAAAATGCATACCACGCACATTTTGAAGCTCGGCTAAAATATGCTATTCACATGTGGGGTAGCTCGACAAACTCCCAAGATGCTTGTATACTTTAAAAGAGAGCCATCAGGACTATTGCAGGCCTAGAAAACATTGAACGGTTGAACCGTGTAGAGAAGCGTTTACAAACCTCCGAATCTTGACTATGCCAAGCCTTTATATTTTGGATATCTTAAAACAAGTAATTAAAAAGTAGCCAGAATTTCACATCAAACACAGAAGTACACGCACACAACACACGGCAGAAAAGACACCTCATGCCAGCCAATACAACACAAATAAGGGTAAGAAAACAATAATCAATATGGGCATAACCTCATATAATAGCCTGCCTCGCATTATACAAAACTTAACAAATACAGACAGACAGTTACTAGCAATAAAAACTTACCTATTGGAAAACTGTTACTATGTAAATGAATATATGAACAATTACAAAGATGACATATTTACCTATGCCTAAGTATGTATGTAGGGTAGGTAACGAAATATGATACTGTCTTTCCAACCTTGCTTAGCAAAAGAAATTGTAAATATTTATGTATATATGTACAGCCTAACTATTGTAAATACTTCTAAGTAGGGACCACTCATTTATGGAATAAGCTAGTATATATTTAGTCTATAGTAAACAAATGACAAATTCAATGTTAAGATATTGTAAATATGTATGTATATATGTACAGCCTCACTATTGTAACTACTTCTGAAAAAGAAACACTCATTTATGTAATAAGCTAGTTTATGTAAGAAGCTAGTATATTATATTTAGTCTATAGTAAACAAATGACAAATGCAATGTTACAATGTAACCAAAAAGGATGCTAATAAAACTGAACTAAACTGAACTGACTTAGGTCAAAACAAAAAGTTGACTTAGACCAGTGGTTGTCAAGCCGTGGTGCGCCTGCCCCTAGAGGGTAAGCGCTACATTCTAAAGGGGTACTTAAAAAAAAAAATATGAAACCAATTTAAAAAAAGTTGTAATTGTATCATTGTTGAAAATATATCATTTTGAAAACTAAATTATATACTAGGTTAAATTTCTGAATGCACCATTATTCACCACCACTGTGGCAAAGACAGTCAATGTATTGTTGTTGTTTTTTTTACCAATTTTACCCAGAAATATACATTATGATGGCCGTAAGCATGTTGGAGCCCTAATTTCCCTATTTACGTCGAGAAAACAGGCTCAAGTTTCACATTAGGTCCTGCCCAAGGACTGCTACCTTATCGTGTTTGTGTGCTTTGTTCATCTTTAAAAAACCTCTAAAACAAATCGATGATACAAACATTTTTTCGGGGGCAAGCCCCCGGACCCCCATATTTTGAGACTACCCTGGGTACACTACCCGGTAAATGATTTTAAAACAACCACTTAACTTTTTCCCTGGGGAGAACACTCCGATGTACATATGGAATTGGTTTGACAATTATATAATATGGTCACCTTCCTGTTCTAAGTATGACTAAAATATGTTGGATTAATCAAAGTCTCGTGTATCATAATACAGAAAACAAATGAAGGGGTACGTGATAGTTCGCGATACCATTTAGGGGTACTAGGCTAAAAAAGGTGGAGAACACTGACTTAGGCCCCTTTTGCTCTCAAGGGCTCAGTATTGCCTATCTTAATCCCTAAAGAACACAATAATAGGTGGATTTCTAATAGAGAAATATCTCTCCTCTGAAATACTAGTTACCGTTGGTTAGAGCACATTGGAGGGTTCGAAAGCTTGTGTAACAGCTTCGTTCTTCTCGTCAACGAGCCGGCAGTCCAGGTTAGTGGAGGAACCTATATGACTGGTCAAAGTTACACCGTCCTTTCGACTGGGACGTAAAGCTGGTGGTCCCGTTGGTACTTTTCGACAGGAGTAGGCTACGTGCCGGTACCGGGTTTCCCCTCCTCCCTTCTTCATCATCATGCATCGTTATTAATCATCCGTTGCTATACTGGTCCCTGTCAAATGGCATAAAATGCTATGGGGCCAATTCATAAATAAATAAATAAATAAATATATGAAAACACAAACATAATGCTGAAATGTTGTGAAATCCAGAAATTAAAGAATTAACCACGACTGGCAATCGAACCCAAGTCTCCCACTAGCACAATATCCAGATATCAAATCGCCGTTCCAGAGGTCAAGCCGCCCACCCGGCATGTGATAGTTGATAGTTGATAGTTGATAGTTGATAGTTGATAGTTGATAGTTATTTATTGTACATAGATCCACAGGGATATTATACATAGTCAAGATCTATCTATTCTACGCTACCATAATTATCTATGGCGTACAATTAAGATGCATAATAAAAAGTTAAAAATCTTTAAAAGCAAAATGTGTCACAGATTTAAGTACAGAACTCATCAATTGAATAAAATGCCTTTTCGACAAGGAATGCTTTCAGCTTGCTATTAAAGCAGTCGTCACTACTGTTCATGGCTTTCAACTCCAGAGGCAAGTTGTTGTAGAGCCTTCTTCCATAATTTCTGGGGCTCCTGAGTCCTGCTGTGGTAGTTCTTACTGATTCCTGGTGAAGGTTACCCCGATTCCTGGTATCATGCTCATGAAAGTCAGAATTCTTTTTAAAATTGCCAAGATCTTTTCGCACGTGTATGATTGCTTCGTCAATGTAGAGACCGGCAAGAGTCAGAAATCCCAGGTCGCGAAATAATAGCTTGCAAGAATGCCTATTACCGACGTCCACCAGAGTCCGCACCGCCCGCTTCTGCACCGAGAAAATGCTAGTGAAAACACTCTTACTGGCCGATCCCCACAATACTATCCCATAACGCAGAAGCGACTCGAAGTATGCAGAGTAAACAATCCTTGCAGAACTAAGGCCTATCCGCTGTCTGATCACTCTGACAGCAAAGCAGGCCTTGCTCAGCTTCTTAATCAGGGTGTCTGCATGCGAGTCGCACTTTAGCGTTGACGCGATGATAAGCCCGAGGAAGGCCGCAGTTTCAGACTCAGGCAGTAAGTGGCCCTCGAAGAGAAGATTCACCTTCAGTTTGCTGGCATTACTGGAAGCAAGATTGAAGGGTACAGTGGCGGTCTTCTGTGCATTCATTGCAAGCTGGTTTTCGTAAAGCCACTCAGCTTCTTGGTCCAATTCTGTTTGTGCGGCTTCAGCGGCATCGGCGAAGTGTTTCCCCCAGCAAACGTAGGTAAAGTCGTCGGCATACATATAGATTTCACATCTCGGAGTGCACGGTTGAAGGTCGTTAACGTAAATCAGGAAGAAGGTAGGTCCCAGTACGGTCCCCTGCGGTACCCCGGTAGTGATCTTCATCCATGTTGACCTGATCGACTTGGTCCATCCGCCATTTGGGTTTACCATTTGGACTGATTGTTCTCGACCTTCCAGATAAGACGCCGCCCATTTTATAATATGACCTGGAAAGTCTAATGCCCCAAGTTTACCAACAAGCCTACTGTGGTTCACGCAGTCAAATGCTTTAGACATGTCACAGAATACGGCCAGCGCCATGTCCCCAGCGTCGATGGTCTCGCTTAATTTGTCTATGATTCCACATAAGGCTGTGGTCGTGGATCGTCCCTGGCGGAAGCCATGCTGACTGTTGGTGAAGAGTGAGTTTGTTTCTAGGTAATGTGAGATCCTAGCTTTCACAAGTTTTTCTAGAACTTTGGACAAGGATGTGACCAAGGCAATAGAGCGATAGTTGCCGATCTCTGATTTACAGCCCTTCATGTGTATCGGGACCACTAGGCTATATTTCATTGCCTGTGAAAAGACCCCGAGTTGTAGTGGCGCGTTAAAAATTGACGCGAGGATGTCTGCAATCGGTCTGGAACACTTCCGGACTACACGATTCGGAATTTCGTCCACACCAGCAGAAAGAGTATCCCTTAGGGTTCTGGTAGCCTTGAGGACTTCGGACCCAGTAATGGGTGCCCAGGGGAAAGGCGTCGAGGCGCTAAGAATACGAGAAGTACGTAGGCCTGTATGCTCCCGGTTCCATCCGGGAGGGGGGGGGGGGGGAGGGGGGGGCCTCTATCCCTGATTACGGTTCCCGCTGCTGCTACGAAGAATCCATTGAAACAGTTTGCCACTTCGGATGGCTCAGAAATGACCTTGTTCTCCAGTCCAAGGCGAATAGGCACAGTCCTAGCCTTTTCCCCACGAAGCTCACCACTCACTACCTGCCAGACTGCTGCACATTTATTGTTCGCTGCGGTAATCTTGTTTTTACAGTGGGTGGATTTTGTCCTACTAATAATAGATGAGTATTTCCTTTTGACCTCCCTGTAGAGTAATTTCTTGTCCGGTGCTCGCCAGATCGCCCAGTCTTCGTATGCCATCCGACATTTCGCGCCCCATTCGATCACTTCCGGGGTAACCCAAGGCTTTCTGTTATCTCGGCGCTTCAGTGGCTGTAGGGGAAACGAGCTGTAAAAACAGCATTTCAGTTTATGTATGAAGGTGTCGTGTGTCGTACATAAAGTCAACATTGTTAGGCTGTGAGAAAACCTCTGTCCAAGTTTGCGACGAAGCATTTTTCCAGAAGGCTCGATGGTTCTATCGCTGAAGATTCTCCTGAACTCTTTGGGGTACGTGGCCCGCTTCTCAGGAGTGTCAGCCTTTACCTTGTGCTGGAGGCTGCTGCAGTCAATACGACACCATATAGCACCATGGTCCGAGAGCCCATTGTGGTCCACCTCTAAATCCACTGTAAGAAGCATTGTGGTGAAAACATTATCAATAATGGTCCCCTCATCCCTAGAATGTAGTCTTGTCAGCACCGCAACTCTGGGAGTATAGCCAAATGCTAACAGCAGGATAGCAATATTCTTCTTAAAACCAGATTCCTTGCTGAAGTCCACGTTTAAATCCCCACAAATAAGAGCGTGCGTTTTCTTCTGGACCAAAATATTAAGACACTTTTCCAACTGCTGTAGAAATATTTCGTCACAGCCTGATGGTGGTCTATAAATGGTAACGTTGACAATAGGTTGTTGTGTCCCAGTACGTACGTTTGGTTCAACCGTGGTCGCGGCTACCTCAAACTGTTTCGCTATACTAAGCATGTTGATACTTTCGTATGGTATATGGGTGTGGTCCTATACACGCACCCCCGTAGGCAGTAGTTAACGCCTCTCTGCAGAACGCCGCAACCAAACGATATCCGCTAAGCTGAGTGAGCGTTATCCGGTCCCGGTTCTGCCAGTGCTCTGTAAGACACGCGATTTCCGGCATCAGCGCCTTGATGTAACTTGCCAGGTATACATCTAACTCGAGTATTTTGTTGGTGATACTTTGGATGTTTTGGTAGTACATGGAGAAACTGCGTCCCCCGCTCTCTCGGTTTCTTCTTGCGGTTGAGTCTGGCGAGTTCCCGACCTCATTGGGTGGGCTTTTGCCAATCGGGCTGACAGCTGTGGGGCTGCGCTGCGACTTCCTGTGGTGGGGTGTACAGTTGCTCTGGCCAGAAGGCTGCATCGTACAGCTTCTCTTTCAGCTCCAGGTTGGCTTCAATCTTGAAAGCACTGAAATCGCCTTAGGTGTCCAGCTTCTCTACAGAGAACACCCCATCTGGTTGTTTCTTTTGAAGGTAATGATTTACCTGGTCCGCCGTAACATTGCCTTCAATACGGCCTAGATGAATCCATAGTTTCTTTTTTATGGCTGACAGGCCTAGGTTAGAATCTCTTTCATTAGGAGCTGTTCCCACAATGATATTCGGATTAACCCTTTCCTTGTGCCTCCCTCCTCTCAGACTTGTAAACCCATTTTGAGCTGATTGCTTAGTGTTGTCGCTAGTGTTCACCAATCTGCTTTTCCTGCCCAGGGACTGCCACCTTATCGTGGTGGGCAGGTTTGCGTGCTTTGTTGATCCCCAGAGCTATGCCGGCGGAAGAGTATGCTTCTGGTAGGGCCACCCAAGCCGGACTGGTCGAGGAGGAGAAGTCAGACGAAGTGCAGTCCACACCCCAATCCCCTTTCCCCCCCACTGTCCCATTGAATATTTCTCCTCCCACTTGGCCCTGCCCTCCCTTGCTGGACTCCCGTATGACGACTCACGCGACGTACAATGGATCTGATTCGGATGTGGCATTATTCTTCATTATCATCTTTCTCATCTTCATTATCACCCGCTCATCGTCTCGATTAGCCATCGTTGCATAAATATGAGACGTTAAGCCCTATTAATCAATCAATCAATCTGCTTTTCACCAACCTGTTTTCTACGTGGCCCTGATTAGGACTTGGCCTGGTATTAAGTCCTGCTTGGATATCCTTGCCCTCCAACTTTGATGATGTGGACTTTGTGTTGTTCACAAGCTGCTTCCCTCGTCCGGGGGTGACCTCTCTCAGTGACAGTGTTACGCTTTTATCACCATTCTGATAACCTTGGTGCTCTCGTACCGGTATCGTCTTGTTGGAACTAGGGTAGACAGCAGGATCGGTTCTTAGTTCTTCTTCTTCCACTAGACAACAGCCTTGCTGTAGCTTCTCTACCCCGTTGGCATTTTTCCTTATAGCCTCGCTATAGGAGGCGGTGTGAGTCGATATCGCGTTCGATTCCGGCACCACTGCGTTAGAGATCGACTTCGACCTAACCTCACTCCCGCCTACTATTACGCTATGCAGATTTTCTATGGTTTTGGCCGATTCTACTTGGTTGAAACCCGGTTTGTTGTCAGGCTTAATTAATTCCATAGTACTTAGTCTAGCCGACACCCCTAGCAAAATGCTTCGCACCGACTCCAGGTCCGAAGCCATCTGATCGACCTTGCGTGATAGGCCCAGCCCTCGCCCAGGCCTGGACTTGATGCAGTCATCACAGGTCCACATAAAGTTCTTACTACCTTGTATCAACTTGAATTCTTTAGTTTGCACATTAACACACACCATGTGGAACCATCTCTCACAGCACCCGTCGCAGCCTAGCCATCTGTTGTCGCAGCCTAGCCATCTGTTGTCGCAGCCTAGCCATCTGTTGTCGCAGCCTAGCCATCTGTTGTCGCAGCCTAGCCATCTGTTGTCGCAGCCTAGCCATCTGTTGTCGCAGCCTAGCCACCTGTTGTCGCAGCCTAGCCACCTGTTGTCGCAGCCTAGCCATCTGTTGTCGCAGCCTAGCCACCTGTTGTCGCAGCCTAGCCATCTGCTGTCCCCGTCTAAACACCACACGACGCACTTTCCTCCCCGTCCCACATCATGCCAACTGTGGGAGTCTGGGGTTGATTTATTTATTATTCATTCACCTGACATTTACATGATAAATGTGTGCTCCTCTTGGGAGAGAGAGAGAGTGAATAGCCTAAAATTACATTACACATTACATTACATTACAATCTTATAGATTACATTTACAATACATGAGTATATACATTGAGGTATATACATATAAATATATATAGATACACATTACATTTATAATACATAGGTATGAATGTTGAGGTATACGTATAAATACGGTACACATACACACATTATCCTACTGGAAGGGCTAAGAGGGGGGACACGAATTTTGATTTAATCAGATTTGTAATTGAGAAAATCATCTAAGGAATATAATGGATTATGAATAAGAAATGTTTTTACTTTGAGTCTGAATGCTTTGTGAGTGGAGTTTTTAATGGATTGTGGAATTTTGTTATAAATTTTACTGCAAAGGTAAGTGGGACTATTTTTATAGAATGCGTGGCTGAATACGGGGATAAATATGTTAGAATTGGATCGTGTTTCATGGGAATGGATAGTTGTGTGTTTATGATGAATAATTCTGGATGAGAGTGAGCAAAAGAGGCCGCTGATAGAATTAGTTCAGATATAAGAGTTAGAATGTTAAGATTGGTAAAATGGGGCTTGCACGATTTCTTTCTTGATACGCCGGCAATTATTCTGATCGCCCGTTTTTGAATTACAAAAATGCGTTTGGCATGGCTTGAGGAGCCCAAAAATAGAACTGCGTTTGAGAGTATTGACTGGACGTATGAATGGTATACCATTAGTAAGGTAGAAGGGCTGACGAGGAGTTTCAGCCTTCGCAGCTTGTAACATCCACTGACAAGACGTGGTGCTAGTGATTGGATATGGGGAAGCCAGTCAAGTGTCTCACTTATTATTAGTCCTAGTGCTTTCACATATGGGTGTCTGGCTATATTGTCATGTAGGCGAATGAGGGGGCTGGTTGCATATTGTGGTGCATTCACATGGAACTTTAAATATACTGTTTAAGTAGTTTGAATAGCTAGTCTACTGGATTTGCAATATGCTGATATCAGTGATACTTGAGAATTTGCGGCTAATGTGAGCGTTAGTGTATCGGTTTTGATGGGAGATAAAAGAAGAGAATTAATGTCGTCTGCATACAATGTGAGGAAAGATTTTACTAGTTCCTTGAACTTATCCATGTTTAGAAGTTTGGGGAGGTCATTGATATATAGAAAAAAGAATAGAGGGCCAAGTGTAGATCCTTGAGGGACACCACTAGTTACTGGTAGTGGATCAGACAATGATGGTATGTTAGATTTTGGTGAAACTATTTTTACTACTTGAGTGCGGTTAGTGAGAAATGACGCTAACCAATTGTGTGCAGGACCGGTGATGCCGATGGAAACGAGTTTACTAAGAAGAATGTTATGGTCAATTGTGTCAAATGCTTTACTCATGTCAAAAAAGAGCCCTATTGCTTGGTCTCCCCTATCTAATGCAGAGTAGAGTGGGGAAAGAAATGAGAAAATAGCTGAGGTCGTAGATTTACCTGAGAGGAACCCGTGTTGGCTATTGTCAAGAATATGGTATTTATTGAGATAGGAAGAGAGGCGAGAGTACATTACGAGTTCAAAAATTTTTGAAAATGATGAGAGTAGCGAAATTGGACGGTAGTTATCTAAAACATCTTTCTTTCCTTTCTTATGTATAGGGACAATTGTTGATTGTTTTAAGATTGTTGGGAATGTGCCAGTTTCAAATGACATGTTTATAATGTGGGAGAGGGGTAGAGCAATGAGTTTGACCGATTTAGATAGAATAGCAGTAGGTATACAGTCAAATCCACTTGAGTATTTAGGTGTTACTTTCTTCATAACTTCACAGATTTCAGCGGGGTTTGTGGGATACAAAAAGAATGAATGGCATGGGCGGCTTGATGAATTGCTAGAGGCTAAGGCTAAGGGGGGTCCCAAGAGAAGTATTGTGCTTACCTCCTTGAAAAATGAGTTAAACCAGTTGGCTACTTCGGTTGGATCCTCCACCTTCTTCCCATTAACTGTAATAGCCATATTTACTGGAGTTTTAGATGGGCAAGTCTCGGATTTTATAATGTTCCAGCATGCTTTTGATTTGTTAGTGGATGATATAATAAATAAATTTATCGTTGGATTGTTTTTTAGCTAATTTAATGTTCCGCGAATGCTTATTTTTTAATTGGTTATAACTGCCTTTGAGAGATAGGTCACATAGTTTACGCTTGCAAAGAGCATGCAGGTTTTTGAGGTCTGCAGACGTTGAGCGAATCTCCACTGTGATCCATTTCTTCGATTTGACTGGTTTGATGGTCTTACATCTGGTCAGTGGAAAAGCTTTGTCAAAAAGAGTCACATAACGAGAATGGAAGGCTTCAAAACACTCATTGACAGTGTATACATTTTGAGCAGAAACCCAGAGCTCATTCTGAAGGAGTGAAAGAAAGTATGATATATTTGTATCAGTGAATTTCCGTTTCGTAGTTGAGTTGGAACCAATCCAATTTATCCGAGACTCCAATTTCAGGAAAAGGGCTAGGTGGTCAGAGAGATATGAGTCTACTAGGGAAGTTTCCCCTTGGAGTTGACCTTAGCTATATGTGGTGAATATATTATCAATGAGGGTAGCGCTGGTGGAGGTTGTACGAGTGGGGATGGAAACTGATGCTTTGAGACCGAAGGAGTTAAGTGTGTCTTTGTAAAGAGTTATTACTTTTGATGATGCTAGGAGATCAATATTGAAATCGCCACATAAGACAACCTCTGCCTTGGGGTATAACTTAGTAATACGGATAAGCAATGTTTCAAGTTTGTTTATAAAGTCCACGATATTTCCAGACGGGGGTCTATAAACTGAGAGAATGATAAGTTCCATACGTATTCCACTCCACAGGACTCCTGTACATTCAAATACTTGTTCAGTGCAGTACTCATGGATACCTGGGATCGGGACTGTTAGAAGCCATGATTTTGAAAATATGGAGACTCCACCAAATGGTGTGCTTCTACAATAAGTGTTAGAATTACAATATTGAGGAATTACAAAATTAGTGGCTTCAGCTGGTGACAGCCAGTGTTCCGAAACACAGAATATGTCCGGTGACTGACTGTCTAGGAAGACTTCTAATTCGCCCACTTTATATTCAATGACATTATGCTAGGGATGGCTTTATTGAATGTAGAGATGTTGGATGGTGAGGCTTAGTATTGGTCAGGTTATTGTTTGGGCTAGTATGGGAAAATTTGGTTTGGTTAGGAGGATTTTGTGATTGGTCTTTGATTGACGTGGGGGCTGGGTTCTAATACTAATAGATGGGTTGATGTTGATGGTTCCCATTGCGGTTTTAGCCGCATCCTGGGTGCTGACAGGCAGCGTTAGGACTTCCACGTCCTGGTCGGGCGGCGACAGGACTTCCACGTCCTGGTCGGGTGGCAACAGGACTTCCATGTCCTGGTCGGGCGGCGACAGGACTTCCACGTCCTGGTCGGGTGGCAACAGGACTTCCACGTCCTGGTCGGGTGGCAACAGGACTTCCATGTCCTGGTCGGGTGGCATCAGGACTTTCATGTCCTGTTCGGGTGGCGTCAGGTCTTCCACGTCTTGGTTTGGTAGCGTCCGGACTTCAACGTCCTGTTTGGGTGTCGTCAGGTCTTCCACGTCTTTTTTTGGTAGCGTCCGGACTTCAACGTCCTGGTCGGGTGGCGTCAGGACTTCCACGTCCTGTTTGGGTGTCGTCAGGTCTTCCACGTCTTGGTTTGGTAGCATCCGGACTTCCACGTCCTGGTCAGGTAGCGTCAGGTCTTCCACGTGAAAGGGTGAGGGGGATGAGGAGAGAAGATGAGGTTGGACTGAGACGAAGACGGCTGTGGCGAAAGGTTGGGTCTTAGACGTCGGGACAACTTCGTTCTGGCCGCTAGCATCTATCATCGACACGACAGTCTGTGGATCCGCGTCAGTAACTGCCGACAATTGGATGGTATCGTCTTGATCGGTCCGTTTAAACTCAACATCAGTGACTCGGGTCGATGGGACGGTCTTGGGTTCATCGTCAGCAACTGTGAACGTCAGGATGATCTCTTCCTGGTTGGTGTTCAGTTCAGTGGCTGTGACAGGAGATGTCTGGATGATATTATCCTGTTCGGTCTTGGAATTGGAATTTGTTTCTTGCTGCTGTTGGGTGTATGGGGTATAGATCACGATTTGTGTTTTTGATTTTTTAAAGACATTTGAAATCATGTCCTTAACAAAGGGCCAGTACATGCCGTCAAGTCCGCATCCTATGCGAGGCATGGCAACTTCATATATATGATAAAATTCGCAGAATTCTCGGAGTTCCTTCAGAGCATTTTTTAGATCGAGCGCACAAGGTTTTTGGTATGAGAATTCTTTTGTTACAAGGTAGAAAATGAGTTGTCCTTTTGAATGTAGTTTTGCAACACTTCCGGGTTGCTTCATCTGCTTCCTGAGATAGTCACCATGTCCAAATTTTCTCTTGAAATGGCTAGCAATCCCCATGTGCATACTAAAGTCGGCAGCAACACAGTGAGCTAGAGGGATCGATGCGGGCAAGTCGAATAAATTTCCTTGTTGTTCAATTACTGTGTGACTTGATGTCTGGGCATGGCTGCTGTTGTCTAGTTGTGAGGTTGAACTAGTGCGATGTTTTATTGGGGTGGATTGTAGATTAGCGGTATCTGCGGAGTTGATAGTCTGATTTGTAGGCCTAGTGTCTAAAGATGGCTTGAAATCTAGGGCCTCAAATATCTCTAGCAGCATATTATGTAATTTAGATGCACCTTGATTACTAGGGTGCAAGCCTCCTTTGGAGAGGTCCTGTTTTCCAATCCATTTGTTAGAGTCGACAAATACTACTCCTAAGGATTTGCATCTACTTTTTATGTCTTCGTTGGCCACTTTTGTTATTTCCTCTGCCACATCTCTGCGGAATATTAGGCTAGTGTAAGCTACCTTGGCAGATGGATAGACTCTACTTGCCGTTTTTATTAATTGCTCAATATTGTCCGTTAGGCATTTTTGGGAGTAATTCTTGGAAACAAGTGAGTTTGTCCCATTGTGTAAGATGAGCGTTTTGACTCCATGGTCTGGCTTTAGTCGATCTATTTTTAGTTGAACATCTTGCGGTTGAGACCCTGGGTAGGTGGTGAGGTCATAGAGTTTGTGCTTTATGTAATGACATCCATTGAACATAGAGTCACTTATGACTTTGTAAACTATACAATCATCGGTCAAAGGTTTTAGAGTTGACCTACTTGCCCTGGCCGGTAAAAGAGGTGTGGGATCTGCTATCCTTTCCTTGGTATCTGTGCATAATAAGTTCTGACTAGCTTTCTTAGATTGGCTTAAGCTAGCATTGCTGTTAGAACTGTTAGTGAATGTAGGCCTATTTCTTAGCAAGGGTTTTGGTCGGGGTCTGTTTGGCTGTAGAGGGGGGAAGTTGTCATAGCCTAGGTGAAAAAGTGGTTCGAATCGGTTTTTTGATTCGAAATTGGGCAGTGAGGTAGGCCTAGGCGCACTTTCAATTATTTTTGCTATCTTAGCATTGGCTTTGAAATTAGAGTACTCGTATGCTTGAGTTGGGTTGGCTTTGTAGTTGTAATTGGCTGCGTGATTGCTAGGCCTAGATTGGCAATTGCCCAATGAGACAGGGTGGCTCATATTTTGTGTATAGCTTTCGCCAGATGGGTGCTACGTTCTCTACTCTTAGTTCCTGCTGTGAGAGAGACCTAGGCCTTGGACCAGTTTTGGCTTCGAACAGTTCAGTGGTTGATAGAGGCCTTGGCCTATAACCATTGCTGCAGTGATCCAAGCTATAGGCGTATGCCTCGGCTCGGGGAATTGGCAGTTAGGCCCAGGCCTTTGCCAAGGTGACTTACTCAATTCAGACTCAACTGCAGCAGACCCAGGCCTATTCATTATTAGGCTAGGCCTTTGTATATTTTTAGTTAGTGGAGGATTGTTGAGATCTTGGGGTGTAGTTTGATCCATTGTTTCAGTGGTGTGGCAATGGCATTCTATAATGGGTAAGTCTATTTCATTATCAGCATAAACAGCAGTGGTAGAGTTGTTGCTGGTTTGTTCACGAGTCGTTGTAGTAACTGCTTTATCCACAAATGAAATTTGTTCGTTAGGAGGGCTGACAAGCATCTTTAATGGGTTGAGAATGCATTCTATATCTGCAATAATAGTGATTAGGCCTAATGATTCCTGGTTGGTATTTGATGATGAAGTATTGCATTTGCAGCAAGTGTACTGACCTGGTTGGAGGAGATAAGGCCTAGGCCTATCCCTTGGTCCCCCCAAGTCCATAGGCCTACCGCGCAGCACGCACCCCGTCATATGATTGGAAACGGGTTTATACTTAGCAGCCCTATTTTAGCTTTACACATCAATCCCTTACACTTTGTAGATATTGTCACTACCTCAATACTATTAGCACAAGATAGGCCACTACTAGACTACTTTTCAACAATATTTTAAGCAGCTCGAAGACATCCGATGTCTGCATGTCGGCCATTTTCTTTCTGATTCTCGGATTCTCGGTCGTGGTGGTGGTGGTTTTCACAACAAATCTACCCATGAGAGCGATACCTTGAGTCCTTGACCATGCATAAGGCTTCGATATGACGATTGAATTTGTTACCAAGTTCTGTATTAAACTGTCAGCTTTCATATGATGGAAACAGATTTTAGTTGTACCTACAAACAAATTACTTATGACATGTTATTTGAAACCGAACGAAGCAGCCGAACGTAGTGAGAAATCGCGCATGCTGTTAGCGGGCGGGCGATTACAAGGTTTTATTTCCATCATCATAAAAACATCACATTTATTAGAATTGACAATAACGACCACTAAACAAAATCAGAAAGATTCACAGATTACGTTGATGTAACTTATTTGGAAATCGGGCTGCAATTTTGAGTAAGTTGCGCGACATGGAAGAGAGGCATTGTTTCTCTCGTTTTATTTTAATGGGTATTTCAGCCACTTGATGGAACCCACTGGTCGACGTCACAGATGAAACGAAACTAACCCTGCGCTGGGGGCCGAACAAAGCCTCGTTGATCGGTGAGACTGTTCCATTCGACTTATGACTCAACATGCATGTTTGGGGTTTAGTGGGCCTTTAACGTCTTAATAGGAAAGTCTCTTATGTCACCAATTTCAGTGCAAATACTTTCAAAATATTAGCCCTTATCTATTAACAGCATAAACATATAAATTATTATTTTAGGAAGCACATAGTTACATTTCTCTCAAGCCACAAAGTTTAACATTCGTCCTTTTCGGTACTTTATTTTTAATCAACCTGTGATGCCACTGTTAAGTCACTTGTTGATCTTGGTCAGATACACAATGACACGCAAAGTGATATGTTAAAAATAGCTGTGTTTCTTAGACTCAATAGACTCACTTTTTAACACCAAGAACAGCAACTATATTATAATGTGTCCACCAACAAAAGATAGTACCCATAATAGCAAGATCATCATAGATAACAATAAAATAAAACAGGTAGACACGGCAAAGTATCTTGGCCTATTCCTGGATAGCAATTTAAATTGGAAACCCCATTGCAAGTATCTCAAAAAGCAAATAACACCTCTAGCCGGAGTCCTCTGGGAGATATCACATATGCTACCCATCCACACACTTAGAACTATTTACTTCTGCTATATACACACCCACCTCACGTATTTAAATGTAATATGGGGAACGTGTGCTATTATAAGTACCTAATCAAGGATATCCAAATTATTCAAAATTGGTCAATACAAAACTTATATAGGTTACCACGCACATATCAGACAAAAGATTTATACAAAAACTATAATATTTTGCGAATACAATCATTTATTAACTATGAAATGCATCTCTAATCAAACAATACTCTACGAATAAATTGTATTCACAATATGATCTTTCACAAGTACTTCATAAGCATAACACACGAGGAAAACACAACCTGTATATAAAACGTGTTCATACTGAATTTGGAAAAAGATGCATTCACTTCAAAGGTTGTCAACTGTTCAACTCACTTCCAATAGATATAAGATACTTAACCAGAATAACACAATATAAACGAAAAATAAAGACCTGGATTATGAAAAGATACATTAAAGAATTGTAGTAGACACCCCTGTATGAATTAGTGCATTATTTTTGACTAATATATTATTTTATAACAAATCAAACATAAAAACACAGAGTAATGTATTACTACAGATTATCGGGGGTTTTTCGTGCTAGTTTTTTTTTAATATCGCAAAACAGTGTCATATGTATACTTATATTTTGTCTTTTTAGCATTAATTTTACTCATCTACTTATAACTTTTAATTATTGCCTAAAGCTATCTTGTTTAAACTCATATATAATTCCACTAATTTTCATGAGAGTACATGAATGTAGTAAAGTCATAGTTTATACCATAAGTTACCAAGCGATACATAGGGGCCAGTTATTTTCCAACTATCTATTCATGGTACCTATACTTAATAGTTTTTCTAATTGTATTTCATACTGTACATCACCAATTCCTGCCATAAGCAAAACAAATGTAACATGAAGGTTCCTTACCTGCGAGTGCCTCATGCACTCACTACAAGAACCAATTTACTGTATATTTTAAGTGTATTGTATAACCTATTTGACAATAAAACTTTCAACTCTGAAGCTATGTGAAGGAATGTGTTACTAACAGGCAGCAGAAATCTTTCTAAAACCATCGACTTGTAATAGTAAAGGTCGGTTTACAATTTTATTTCAGATTTAAGGGTTAATAAAGTTGCTTGAATCAAAGCCAAAAGAATTCTGGCAACATTAGCTCTTATACCTAAAATTCTTAGCGCAGCCAATGAGTGGTGAAGTTTTATAAATCTGACCAATAGTAGTGATCCTTAGTAAAATGGTGAGGAAATAAAATCCTAAATCTTATGAGTGTGTAAATCGACCTAAACTGCGTACGTCCATGGTAAAACAACGGTTGCCGTGGTAACCTGTGATGAATGTGTGTTTTTGTCATATTCAATTGTTCTCTCTCAAAAAGTTCTATTTCTTAAAATCCCACTAAAATGTTGTGAATGTAAAAGCTTGTTACTACAACTTACGTTCAAAAGTAACTATTGAACACGTGACGAACAATAAGTCTCCAATAAACTCCTTGAGGTGAGGCAATTAATTAATTTATTTTGTTTATTTGAATAGCCTTCTTTTATACACTCAATTGCATATACACAAGTTAATGGTATGCGAGTTTTGAAGTTGTCATAGTTGTCTTAAACACTAAATATACATACATTCCATTGCTTTACCAATGTACATTGATACTAGTAATGACTACTTAAAACTTAAAATATGTAAAGAAAAATCCTAAAGTGACTAAAGAACTAATAATGCTTGAGCTGCAGCATGGTACATATTTACACATGATTAAAATATTCTGTCAAGGTATAAAAACTATTTTCTAGCAAATGCTTTTTTACTAATAGCTTAAATACTTCTCTGCTGGTAGTGCACATAACTTGTTTTATGGCATGTGGTAGTTTTTTTAAACACTTTCACTCCCATATGGACCGGATCACTGTCTAACAATTTGAGTCTATGGCCCACCTGATGCAGGTTGAGTTTACCTCTTGTATTGAAACTGTGAATCCTTTCATTCGTATGAAAGTATTTTGGAAACTCATGCACAAACATGATGATCTCTAGTATGTACAAGCAGGTTACTGTTAAAATCTTCAATTCCTAAAAATATGGACGACATGAGTCCCTCACTCCCAGGTGCATCATGTACCTCAGTGCCCTTTTTTGTAAAGTGAATACTTTTGTGACATGTGTGGTGGCACCCCAGAATAATATTCCATACGAAATTAACGAATGTACATTTGCATAATAAACCATCTTTGTAGTTTCCCTGTCACATTGCGAGGCTAATGTCCGAATCATAAAGCATGAGCTGCTGAGACGCTTACACAAGCCCTCAATATGAGACAGCCATTTCAACTTATAGTCGAGTGTAAGGCCAAGAAACCTGCTACGATCCACTATCTCTATGGATATGCCATTATGAGTGATTGTATAGTTGACTTGCTCTCCTCTGATTTGGAAGCTCATGAGCTGGGTTTTTGAGCAATTTAATTTCATCTTACTCACAGTGAACCATGAATCCAATTCTTTGAGGATGACTTCTATTTTGATCAATAATTCATGTATGTCTTTTGCTGTAATTACCACGCTGGTGTCATCAGCAAAAAGAATAGCTTTACATTCCCCATCTAGATTAACCGCCAAATCATTTATATATAAGCTAAAAAAAATAGGACCTAAATTTGACCCTTGGGGGACACCAGCTGTGATAGGCTTCCAATCAGAGGATGTGCCCTCAGTTCCTATGACTACTCTTTGTTTGCGATTGGAAATGTATGATTGAACCCAAGATCCTGTTACCCCTCTAATCCCATAATAATTCAATTTTTCCATGAGGATTTTGTGATTTAGCGTGTCAAATGCTTTGGAAAGGTCGCACATGACTGTTCTGTTCCTACAACCTCCTTGTCTTCCAATGATTGGTTTATCTTATGGATAAGTTGGAAAGCTGCAGTCATGGTAGAGTGCTTTTCCCGAAACCCATGTTGCTCCGCACATAATACTTTATTTTCTTTAAGGAAGGGCTGGAGTCTGCTCAGAAACAGCTTTTCTATTACTTTTGACCTATAATTTGCTATATCACTTGGGTCTCCTTTTTTGAACAGTGGTTTTACTACCGAATATTTGAGCCTCTCCAGAAAAACGCCTGTGCTAAATGAACAGTTGCAGATATGTGATAGTGGTTCCGCTATAAAGGGACTACTATATTTGAGTATTATATTGGGATTCCCATCCCAACCTGAGGATCTCTTAGATTTTAACCCACATATGATATCATTAACTTCAGTTGGAGTTGTATGACTTAATATAAGATCTGGGATATCGTCGCGCCCTACTTTCTTTAGATTTTCTTCACACTTTTCCGTAGTGTCTGTGTTCCCATCTACTAATTTATCGGCTATTGTGGTGAAGTAGTGGTTGAAGGCATTTGCTACTTCAATTTGGGTAGATAGTTCACTATTTTCTATTTTAAGTGTAATGTTAGAGTTTGAAGGACCCCTATCTTTACCCATTAAATGATTAACCAACTTCCATGAGGTTTTCACTCGGTCATCCGACTGTTCTAGTACGATGCATTAAAATTCCTTTTGGCCTTTTTAATGGTTGCAGCAAGTTTTTTTTTTTAAATTTTTGAAATATGTTTTAAACTCTTCGCTAATATCAAGTTTGCTCCTTTTATATTGGTTTCGTTTAGCTATACATGCTGCCTTTATTTCATTCGTGACCCATCCTTTATAGTTTATTATGTACTTTTGTTTTGACCCGTTTTTCCGGGAAGTGTTTATCAAAGAGAGATAAGTAAATTCTCAAGAAATTATTGAATTTAACATCAACATATTCCTCTCGGTCACTATACACTATAGACCAACCTGTATTGGCTAGCTCATATATGAATTCTTGTATGTGCGTGGGTTTAAGAAACCTCTTTTTTCCCACTGAGCTTTACCGGAGTCTTTAGGTTTAGAGATTGTGTTGGGTATGTATGTGAATGAGTTGCCCACTATGATCAGATAAACCAGAAACAAGATTAATGATTTTGTGTTCAAGTGGGAAGTTTGATATCACATTATCAAGAGCAGATTGAGTGTTATGAGTTATTCTAGTTGGATCGTAAATGTGTGCTGTAAGATTATATATACATAAGAGATTTTCTAAATCTGCTTTTTGGCAACTGTCAGCAGAGAAATCTATATTTAAGTCCCCGCAAATCTTAATTTGTTTTTTCTCTTTGCTTACTGTTTACATAGCCGGTTCAAGTCTGGACATAAATTCTTTTAAACGGCATATCCCCGGAGGACGGTAAACAGTAATTAATACTAGTGGATTATGGGAATTTAATTCTACTGCACAGAGTTCCAACACGCTTTCTACAGATTTATCGGATATGTCATCTCTGACTTTATAATTTAAGGGCTTTGAATTCCTTGTATAGATACACACTCCACCCCCTTTATTTATTTTTCTGGTGAAACATGAAGCTAACTTAAAGTCATTAATTAAAATTGAGTTTTCTTGGTAAGGTTGCATCCAGTGCTCACTTAGGCATATGATGTCAACCACCTCTGGCAATGAGTCAAGGAAGAGTTCAAGTTCTTCCGTTTTATTACAAATGCTTCTAATGTTTTGGTGAAAAACTACTAGGTCTATCTGGTATTTCCCTAAAGTGCTAGCCATCTGATTTAAGTGTTTCGTTTAAATTTGGTTGTCTAAATTCCTTCGCTTTGGGGTGGTTGTAATAATTAAATTGGAAGGGGAGGGTGAAAAACTGTCTGAAAATCCTGCCGGTCCAACCCTGCTTGTATCTCTAAACTGGTGATTCTATCTTTTTCCTCTTGTACCGCTTCTATCACTCCAAGTAGAGCTAGTGAGTTCTCATTGACAGAATTCTCACCAAAACCTAAAAAAATATCACTCCCCACAGACAGATCACTCCACCTTGCAGATATGGTTCCCTCAGAATCTAGTTCGCATGAGGTTTCTACACTCAGTCTGGTGTTATCTTCTGCGGGCCCTACTTTTTGACTTGGTTGACTCGACTTCTTGGCCGGCACATTGTCTTCCTCCTCAGATGTTGCCTCAGAATCCTCCCTATCTCCGTCTGCCAAGGTCTTCTCCTTGTCTTCCTCCTTGGATGTTACTTCGGAAACCTCCATGTAACCATCTGGCCAAGTCTTCTCGTCACTCCCACAGGTTGGCGCTCCCATGCTCTTAGGTAGCATCCCCAGACCGTCGGACATCTCAGCTGTTTCCTTGCGTGGTGAGACGAGGTTCCCTACTGGTGCTGTGGGCTTTTCTTCTGGCGTTGCGCCCTCAGCTGTCTCGACGGTAATCACGGCTGCTGTCTTGGGCCACTTGGCAGGCGCGATTGGCCCGCCGCTCTTCTCATCTGGGCACACTGTCTTCTTACTTGGTGGTAGGGAAGTCTTCCTGGCTGGCCCGTTGGTCCACTCGACTTCCGTTGTCTTGCAGGTCAATGGCATTGTCCCTTCGTTTCTTTCAGTTGCTGGACCCCTGGTCCTCAGGCACAGTTTTGCCATATTGAGGAGGAAATCTCCAAGTTTTATAGCTCCTTTTGCGTTAAGGTGTAACCCGTCATTTCCGATGTCTGCTTCGGTTAGACAGCAGTTGGGATTTACAAAAATTGCCCCCAGATCTTCGCAGATGCAACTTACTGCCTCGTTCACCTCGTCAACCTTGCTCTCTTTAATATCTCGGCGATACATTATGGCCGATACCATTATTCTGGCATTTGGGTATCTTTTTTGGCATGAGCGTATCAGGTGGTACATCTCATCCATTATATGCTGTGGCGACTTGTTAAGAATATTTGTTCCCACATGCAGTGTTGCGACCTCAAATTTCCCATCATTTGCGCACTTACTGCTCTCAATTGTGGTGCGAAGTTGGGCTGGTTTTGTGCCCGGGTAACAGCAAAGTTGAGACTCTTCATTTTTCTTTATATTGTGGCAGTTTTTTAGTATGGAATCACCCCAGAATACTAGTTTATATTCCTGGGTTTTTATTGACTTAGTCCATTTATTTTATTTTTTCAGATTAGGCCTACGACATGTTTGGTTTTGTTGTTTCTTAGGCCTGTTCTTGCTTTTGAGCCAATTTGTTGGTTGTTGCAGGATAGGAAATTCTTCTTTATCATATGGCCTACATTTTTCATTGTTTGTGGCAAGGCTTCGATAATAATTGGATGTCGTTATTAGGTCTATTGTTGGTAGGTCCACCTGTCCTTTTTGCCTTTGGTCCCCTGTTCTGCTGGAGCTGTGTCTTGCAGATGTCTCTGGCCTCGGCCCGTCTTCTTTATATGGATGTGGGTCCAGCACTGGACTAGATTCCCTCTGGCCTAGGCCTCTAGGCCTATCTCCTTGGCCTCCTACTTGCATAGATTTGCTCCTAGGCATGTCTTTGGGTATAGGCCTATCCAGGCTTAGATCCTGCGATCTAGATGGCAGCATCTTGTTTGTCGCTTGTACATCTAGGCCTAGGCTTATTTCACTGTGTGTGTCAGGATGGTGTATAGGCTTAGCTGATGTTGTTACTGCCTCCCCTTGTTGGTCCTTTTGGGGCCTAGGGTTAGGTATTATGAACACCGACATTCCCGCCGTATTTTAGTGGATTTTATCAATGAAACTTATATGCTCTTGGACATAAAGAAAAAAACATTTTTAACATTTGTATATATATTTAAGAAAGATATCTTTATGCTATAGAAAAATGGTCATGGGTTATATTGTGTACTAGAAACCAATAAAGGTAACAACTCATCAAGTTAATGATCTTTAATTACTTGATGTATCAAAAAACATTTCAGGATTTTTGAAAATCAAACCGAAGGATCTAAATTCATTGGCCAAGAGTTATCTAAGAGTTAGTTTATCTAAGGTTATCTAAGATTCACTGGCGTACAGTACTCTGTGCTGGTGTTGCATGGGTATCATGATAAGCTTTAGTGATCTGCCCATCATAATCGCTAATCATCGCCCCATACTTCTACATCAACCCCCCAACATTCTCCAAAAGATCGCCTACTTCGCCGCCGCCTACCCCACTTGCATGACCCGGAGGATGAGTAGAAACAAGAAGCAATTGATTTATTTAATTACTTATTAAGCAAACGAAGCTGGCATCTCTATTAGACCCTTAAGAAACTTCGTTCTGTTACTTTTTTTTTTTATTAATTTTTTTTATATGTCTGTCGATAGCGGTCGAACGCAAAGTCCGATGAAGTTGAAATTTAGACCATCCACATCCCTCGATGTGGATTAAAGGTGTATAGTTTTGTGACAAAATAGTACGAAAAGTTACAAAGTTACACCATAGTTACAACAAAATATTTTTCTGAAACAAAAAATGGCGGCAAAATGTGAGATAGCCATATTTTTCATAGATTTTTCCGGTCACGAATATGTTTATGTTAGGGCGATTTAATGAGTATTGGTAAAGCTACACAAAAGTTACTTGAAAGTTGAAAATATTTCCAAAACACAGTAATGGTAAAATGTGAGGAAGCTATATTATAGTAAATTTTTGTCCAGTCACGAATATAAAACGCGATCTGATACGTATTAGATGCAGAAATTACATTTCCATTGCTGTCAATAACTGTTAGTAACAGTGGCGGACCGTGTTAAAAACATCACAACGAAAATTCTTAGCAACGTACATTGCAAAGCATTCAACAATGTCGGAAGGTACAATATCTATGGAAATAAGAAAAACTTTTGCAATGCGCATTCTTAAATTGTTGTTTTTATTAGCTTTGAAAACTTTTCGCTTAAAAGTTCGTAGTTCGCGTAAAAGTTCGTTCGTAAATGTTAGATAGCGAGAACTGTTAAGACTTGACGGGATTCGGAACTTGATGTCATGAATATACGAAGTAGTAAGTAAATACAGCAACGTTTAATGATTGAACTTGCAAATAGACAGTTGAGTTACACAAAATACAACGAGGTACAAAGGATGGCGTGAGTCGGGCGGCCATGTCTCCTGTCCTGCTTCCTCTTCCACCGCCTTCTCCATGCCCGGCACACTGCCGTAGAGGCGGGAATACAACAATCGGCTGTCCTCCTTCCTCTTCCACCGCCTTCTCCATGCCCGGCACACTGCCGTAGAGGCGGGAATACAACAATCGGCTGTCCTCCTTCCTCTTCCACCGCCTTCTCCATGCCCGGCACACTGCCGTAGAGGCGGGAATACAACAATCGGCTGTCCTGCTTCCTCTTCCACCGCCTTCTCCATGCCAGGCACACTGCCGTAGAGGCGGGAATACAACAATCGGCTGTCCTGCTTCCTCTTCCACCGCCTTCTCCATGCCCGGCACACTGCCGTAGAGGCGGGAATACAACAATCGGCTGTCCTGCTTCCTCTTCCACCGCCTTCTCCATGCCAGGCACACTGCCGTAGAGGCGGGAATACAACAATCGGCTGTCCTGCTTCCTCTTCCACCGCCTTCTCCATGCCCGGCACACTGCCGTAGAGACGGGAATACAACAATCGGCTGTCCTGCTTGCCTCTTCCACCGCCTTCTCCATGCCCGGCACACTGCCGTAGAGGCGGGAATACAACAATCCACTGTCCTGCTTCCTCTTCCACCGCCTTCTCCATGCCCGGCACACTGCCGTAGAGGCGGGAATACAACAATCCACTGTCCTGCTTCCTCTTCCACCGCCTTCTCCATGCCCGGCACACTGCCGTAGAGGCGGGAATACAACAATCCACTGTCCTGCTTCCTCTTCCACCGCCTTCTCCATGCCCGGCACACTGCCGTAGAGGCGGGAATACAACAATCGGCTGTCCTGCTTGCCTCTTCCACCGCCTTCTCCATGCCCAGCACACTGCCGTAGAGGCGGGAATACAACAATCGGCTGTCCTGCTTGCCTCTTCCACCGCCTTCTCCATGCCCGGCACACTGACGTAGAGGCGGGAATACAACAATCGGCTGTCCTGCTTGCCTCCTCCACCGCCTTCTCCATGCCCGGCACACTGCCGTAGAGGCGGGAATACAACAATCCACTGTCCTGCTTGCCTCTTCCACCGCCTTCTCCATGCCCGGCACACTGCCGTAGAGGCGGGAATACAACAATCCACTGTCCTGCTTGCCTCTTCCACCGCCTTCTCCATGCCCGGCACACTGCCGTAGAGGCGGGAATACAACAATCCACTGTCCTGCTTGCCTCTTCCACCGCCTTCTCCATGCCCGGCACACTGCCGTAGAGGCGGGAATACAACAATCCACTGTCCTGCTTCCTCTTCCACCGCCTTCTCCATGCCCGGCACACTGCCGTAGAGGCGGGAATACAACAATCCACTGTCCTGCTTGCCTCTTCCACCGCCTTCTCCATGCCCGGCACACTGCCGTAGAGGCGGGAATACAACAATCCACTGTCCTGCTTGCCTCTTCCACCGCCTTCTCCATGCCCGGCACACTGCCGTAGAGGCGGGAATACAACAATCCACTGTCCTGCTTGCCTCTTCCACCGCCTTCTCCATGCCCGGCACACTGCCGTAGAGGCGGGAATACAACAATCCACTGTCCTGCTTGCCTCTTCCACCGCCTTCTCCATGCCCGGCACACTGCCGTAGAGGCGGGAATACAACAATCCACTGTCCTGCTTCCTCTTCCACCGCCTTCTCCATGCCCGGCACACTGCCGTAGAGGCAGGAATACAACAATCCACTGTCCTGCTTCCTCTTCCACCGCCTTCTCCATGCCCGGCACACTGCCGTAGAGGCGGGAATACAACAATCGGCTGTCCTGCTTCCTCTTCCACCGCCTTCTCTATGCCCGGCACACTGCCGTAGAGGCGGGAATACAACAATCGGCTGTCCTGCTTCCTCTTCCACCGCCTTCTCCATGCCCGGCACACTGCCGTAGAGGCGGGAATACAACAATCGGCTGTCCTGCTTCCTCTTCCACCGCCTTCTCTATGCCCGGCACACTGCCGTAGAGGCGGGAATACAACAATCGGCTGTCCTGCTTGCCTCTTCCACCGCCTTCTCCATGCCCGGCACACTGCCGTAGAGGCGGGAATACAACAATCCACTGTCCTGCTTGCCTCTTCCACCGCCTTCTCCATGCCCGGCACACTGCCGTAGAGGCGGGAATACAACAATCCACTGTCCTGCTTGCCTCTTCCACCGCCTTCTCCATGCCCGGCACACTGCCGTAGAGGCGGGAATACAACAATCGGCTGTCCTGCTTCCTCTTCCACCGCCTTCTCTATGCCCGGCACACTGCCGTAGAGGCGGGAATACAACAATCGGCTGTCCTGCTTGCCTCTTCCACCGCCTTCTCCATGCCCGGCACACTGCCGTAGAGGCGGGAATACAACAATCCACTGTCCTGCTTGCCTCTTCCACCGCCTTCTCTATGCCCGGCACACTGCCGTAGAGGCGGGAATACAACAATCCACTGTCCTGCTTGCCTCTTCCACCGCCTTCTCCATGCCCGGCACACTGCCGTAGAGGCGGGAATACAACAATCGGCTGTCCTGCTTGCCTCTTCCACCGCCTTCTCCATGCCCGGCACACTGCCGTAGAGGCGGGAATACAACAATCGGCTGTCCTGCTTCCTCTTCCACCGCCTTCTCCATGCCCGGCACACTGCCGTAGAGGCGGGAATACAACAATCGGCTGTCCTGCTTGCCTCTTCCACCGCCTTCTCCATGCCCGGCACACTGCCGTAGAGGCGGGAATACAACAATCGGCTGTCCTGCTTGCCTCTTCCACCGCCTTCTCCATGCCCGGCACACTGCCGTAGAGGCGGGAATACAACAATCCACTGTCCTGCTCGCCTCTTCCACCGCCTTCTCCATGCCCGGCACACTGCCGTAGAGGCGGGAATACAACAATCGGCTGTCCTGCTTCCTCTTCCACCGCCTTCTCCATGCCGGGCACACTGCCGTAGAGGCGGGAATACAACAATCGGCTGTCCTGCTTGCCTCTTCCACCGCCTTCTCCATGCCCGGCACACTGCCGTAGAGGCGGGAATACAACAATCCACTGTCCTGCTTCCTCTTCCACCGCCTTCTCCATGCCCGGCACACTGCCGTAGAGGCGGGAATACAACAATCGGCTGTCCTGCTTCCTCTTCCACCGCCTTCTCCATGCCCGGCACACTGCCGTAGAGGCGGGAATACAACAATCGGCTGTCCTGCTTCCTCTTCCACCGCCTTCTCCATGCCCGGCACACTGCCGTAGAGGCGGGAATACAACAATCCACTGTCCTGCTTGCCTCTTCCACCGCCTTCTCCATGCCCGGCACACTGCCGTAGAGGCGGGAATACAACAATCCACTGTCCTGCTTCCTCTTCCACCGCCTTCTCCATGCCCGGCACACTGCCGTAGAGGCGGGAATACAACAATCGGCTGTCCTGCTTCCTCTTCCACCGCCTTCTCCATGCCCGGCACACTGCCGTAGAGGCGGGAATACAACAATCCACTGTCCTGCTTCCTCTTCCACCGCCTTCTCCATCCCAGGCACACTGCCGTAGAGGCGGGAATACAACAATCCACTGTCCTGCTTCCTCTTCCACCGCCTTCTCCATGCCCGGCACACTGCCGTAGAGGCGGGAATACAACAATCGGCTGTCCTGCTTGCCTCTTCCACCGCCTTCTCCATGCCGGGCACACTGCCGTAGAGGCGGGAATACAACAATCGGCTGTCCTGCTTCCTCTTCCACCGCCTTCTCCATGCCCGGCACACTGCCGTAGAGGCGGGAATACAACAATCCACTGTCCTGCTTGCCTCTTCCACCGCCTTCTCCATGCCCGGCACACTGCCGTAGAGGCGGGAATACAACAATCGGCTGTCCTCCTTCCTCTTCCACCGCCTTCTCCATGCCCGGCACACTGCCGTAGAGGCGGGAATACAACAATCGGCTGTCCTGCTTGCCTCTTCCACCGCCTTCTCCATGCCCGGCACACTGCCGTAGAGGCGGGAATACAACAATCCACTGTCCTGCTTCCTCTTCCACCGCCTTCTCCATGCCCGGCACACTGCCGTAGAGGCGGGAATACAACAATCCACTGTCCTGCTTGCCTCTTCCACCGCCTTCTCCATGCCCGGCACACTGCCGTAGAGGCGGGAATACAACAATCGGCTGTCCTGCTTCCTCTTCCACCGCCTTCTCCATGCCCGGCACACTGCCGTAGAGGCGGGAATACAACAATCGGCTGTCCTGCTTCCTCTTCCACCGCCTTCTCCATGCCCGGCACACTGCCGTAGAGGCGGGAATACAACAATCGGCTGTCCTGCTTCCTCTTCCACCGCCTTCTCCATGCCCGGCACACTGCCGTAGAGGCGGGAATACAACAATCCACGGTCCTGCTTCCTCTTCCACCGCCTTCTCCATGCCCGGCACACTGCCGTAGAGGCGGGAATACAACAATCGGCTGTCCTCCTTCCTCTTCCACCGCCTTCTCCATGCCCGGCACACTGCCGTAGAGGCGGGAATACAACAATCCACTGTCCTGCTTGCCTCTTCCACCGCCTTCTCCATGCCCGGCACACTGCCGTAGAGGCGGGAATACAACAATCGGCTGTCCTGCTTCCTCTTCCACCGCCTTCTCCATGCCCGGCACACTGCCGTAGAGGCGGGAATACAACAATCGGCTGTCCTGCTTCCTCTTCCACCGCCTTCTCCATGCCAGGCACACTGCCGTAGAGGCGGGAATACAACAATCGGCTGTCCTGCTTCCTCTTCCACCGCCTTCTCCATGCCCGGCACACTGCCGTAGAGACGGGAATACAACAATCGGCTGTCCTGCTTGCCTCTTCCACCGCCTTCTCCATGCCCGGCACACTGCCGTAGAGGCGGGAATACAACAATCCACTGTCCTGCTTGCCTCTTCCACCGCCTTCTCCATGCCCGGCACACTGCCGTAGAGGCGGGAATACAACAATCCACTGTCCTGCTTCCTCTTCCACCGCCTTCTCCATGCCCGGCACACTGCCGTAGAGGCGGGAATACAACAATCGGCTGTCCTGCTTGCCTCTTCCACCGCCTTCTCCATGCCGGGCACACTGCCGTAGAGGCGGGAATACAACAATCGGCTGTCCTGCTTCCTCTTCCACCGCCTTCTCCATGCCCGGCACACTGCCGTAGAGACGGGAATACAACAATCGGCTGTCCTGCTTGCCTCTTCCACCGCCTTCTCCATGCCCGGCACACTGCCGTAGAGACGGGAATACAACAATCCACTGTCCTGCTTCCTCTTCCACCGCCTTCTCCATGCCCGGCACACTGCCGTAGAGGCGGGAATACAACAATCCACTGTCCTGCTTCCTCTTCCACCGCCTTCTCCATGCCCGGCACACTGCCGTAGAGGCGGGAATACAACAATCGGCTGTCCTGCTTCCTCTTCCACCGCCTTCTCCATGCCCGGCACACTGCCGTAGAGGCGGGAATACAACAATCGGCTGTCCTGCTTCCTCTTCCACCGCCTTCTCCATGCCCGGCACACTGCCGTAGAGGCGGGAATACAACAATCCACTGTCCTGCTTCCTCTTCCACCGCCTTCTCCATGCCCGGCACACTGCCGTAGAGGCGGGAATACAACAATCCACTGTCCTGCTTGCCTCTTCCACCGCCTTCTCCATGCCCGGCACACTGCCGTAGAGACGGGAATACAACAATCCACTGTCCTGCTTCCTCTTCCACCGCCTTCTCCATGCCCGGCACACTGCCGTAGAGGCGGGAATACAACAATCCACTGTCCTGCTTGCCTCTTCCACCGCCTTCTCCATGCCCGGCACACTGCCGTAGAGGCGGGAATACAACAATCCACTGTCCTGCTTGCCTCTTCCACCGCCTTCTCCATGCCCGGCACTTTGCCGTAGAGGCGGGAATACAACAATCCACTGTCCTGCTTCCTCTTCCACCGCCTTCTCCATGCCCGGCACACTGCCGTAGAGGCGGGAATACAACAATCGGCTGTCCTGCTTGCCTCTTCCACCGCCTTCTCCATGCCGGGCACACTGCCGTAGAGGCGGGAATGCAACAATCCACTGTCCTGCTTCCTCTTCCACCGCCTTCTCCATGCCCGGCACACTGCCGTAGAGGCGGGAATACAACAATCGGCTGTCCTGCTTGCCTCTTTCACCGCCTTCTCCATGCCCGGCACACTGCCGTAGAGGCGGGAATACAACAATCGGCTGTCCTGCTTCCTCTTCCACCGCCTTCTCCATGCCCGGCACACTGCCGTAGAGGCGGGAATACAACAATCGGCTGTCCTGCTTGCCTCTTCCACCGCCTTCTCCATGCCGGGCACACTGCCGTAGAGGCGGGAATACAACAATCCACTGTCCTGCTTCCTCTTCCACCGCCTTCTCCATGCCCGGCACACTGCCGTAGAGGCGGGAATACAACAATCGGCTGTCCTGCTTGCCTCTTCCACCGCCTTCTCCATGCCCGGCACACTGCCGTAGAGGCGGGAATACAACAATCGGCTGTCCTGCTTGCCTCTTTCACCGCCTTCTCCATGCCCGGCACACTGCCGTAGAGGCGGGAATACAACAATCGGCTGTCCTGCTTGCCTCTTCCACCGCCTTCTCCATGCCGGGCACACTGCCGTAGAGGCGGGAATACAACAATCGGCTGTCCTGCTTCCTCTTCCACCGCCTTCTCCATGCCCGGCACACTGCCGTAGAGGCGGGAATACAACAATCCACTGTCCTGCTTCCTCTTCCACCGCCTTCTCCATCCCAGGCACACTGCCGTAGAGGCGGGAATACAACAATCGGCTGTCCTGCTTGCCTCTTCCACCGCCTTCTCCATGCCCGGCACACTGCCGTAGAGGCGGGAATACAACAATCCACTGTCCTGCTTGCCTCTTCCACCGCCTTCTCCATGCCCGGCACACTGCCGTAGAGGCGGGAATACAACAATCGGCTGTCCTGCTTCCTCTTCCACCGCCTTCTCCATGCCCGGCACACTGCCGTAGAGGCGGGAATACAACAATCGGCTGTCCTGCTTCCTCTTCCACCGCCTTCTCCATGCCCGGCACACTGCCGTAGAGGCGGGAATACAACAATCGGCTGTCCTGCTTGCCTCTTCCACCGCCTTCTCCATGCCCGGCACACTGCCGTAGAGGCGGGAATACAACAATCGGCTGTCCTGCTTGCCTCTTCCACCGCCTTCTCCATGCCCGGCACACTGCCGTAGAGGCGGGAATACAACAATCGGCTGTCCTGCTTGCCTCTTCCACCGCCTTCTCCATGCCCGGCACACTGCCGTAGAGGCGGGAATACAACAATCGGCTGTCCTGCTTGCCTCTTCCACCGCCTTCTCCATCCCAGGCACACTGCCGTAGAGGCGGGAATACAACAATCACCTGTCCTGCTTCCTCTTCCACCGCCTTCTCCATCCCAGGCACACTGCCGTAGAGGCGGGAATACAACAATCGGCTGTCCTGCTTGCCTCTTCCACCGCCTTCTCCATGCCCGGCACACTGCCGTAGAGGCGGGAATACAACAATCGGCTGTCCTGCTTCCTCTTCCACCGCCTTCTCCATGCCCGGCACACTGCCGTAGAGGCGGGAATACAACAATCGGCTGTCCTGCTTCCTCTTCCACCGCCTTCTCCATGCCCGGCACACTGCCGTAGAGGCGGGAATACAACAATCGGCTGTCCTGCTTGCCGCTTCCACCGCCTTCTCCATCCCAGGCACACTGCCGTAGAGGCGGGAATACAACAATCGGCTGTCCTGCTTCCTCTTCCACCGCCTTCTCCATGCCCGGCACACTGCCGTAGAGGCGGGAATACAACAATCGGCTGTCCTGCTTGCCGCTTCCACCGCCTTCTCCATCCCAGGCACACTGCCGTAGAGGCGGGAATACAACAATCCACTGTCCTGCTTCCTCTTCCACCGCCTTCTCCATGCCCGGCACACTGCTTTAGAGGCGGGAATACAACAATCGGCTGTCCTGCTTGCCTCTTCCACCGCCTTCTCCATGCCCGGCACACTGCCGTAGAGGCGGGAATACAACAATCGGCTGTCCTGCCATATGATTGTCCCTAATTATACGTTAGTGTAAGAATATAATTCTTATCTTAGTAGGTTGCTTAATCCTAAATCAGTAATTAACATGAAAATGCATACTACTAACTATTGCAGGAACCTAATAATCAACAGTTTGCAAAAGGTTCGGCAGTGCTAACTTACACAAATCAACAAATATTAAAAATGATGTCAAAAATTGCTTAAGGTCTATTCTATGCTCTATTTAACATAATCAGAAAGATATTTCGGAGCGGCTCGAACTCCAGACCCGCGGCTCTGTGTGCAGCTTGGGTCTGGGGCTTCTTCCTCGTCCTCATCATTGGAAGGCTCGGAAACAGGATCTCCATCATCAACACGGTCTGTGGAACCCCACAGTTTCAGCAAAGACACATGTGACACCGTGGAATAGAACCTCCCTCGTTCCGGCGAATGAAGCTGGGACACTCGATAGGTGTCCCCTGGTAGACACGCTGTAACCACCAATGGCCCACGATACTGCTGGGTTCACCAGTGTGTGCGGTTACTCGCCGCATGGCCACAATGTCACCAACATTATATCGGGTTGCCACGTAGCGTTTTCGATCGAAGGACTCCTTGATCTTGAGCTGCTTCTCCGTAATGACGTTTCGTGTCTCCGCTTGTAGTGTTGACGGATTTGTCCACAGCTCATCCTCCTCTATCTCTGTTACCGTTTGAAGTTGACCAGGCTGCTTTCCTCCCGGGGTCTTGGTTAGGAAACATTCAAAACAATGCGCCAAATGGTGCTTCGCGTAACGTTTCATTGCAGGAAACCAGTAATGTTCTCTCAATTTGGCAATTGTCCTGTCTAGACCAAAATACCCAGACAAGTCATGTGCTCTGACCAGTAAACTCTTTCTCATAGGTTTCGGGATTACAAATAAGGTTTGGTTCCTACCATCAATCATTATCTGCTTGTATAGAATTCCATCTCGCAAAATCATATCTGGGACAAGCGCGTTTTCATGAGCATTGCGTTCTTCTACTGGCTTGCGTAAGATGTCTATTTTTACTCGGATCTCCTCATCTGATCGTTGCATCATCATAACTTGGTCTGACATGGTCAAGGTTACGAAGACGCCAAGTCGTTCTAGGGGCTCTACTGAGGGCATCCACGTGCGCCATCTCCACGCCAGGTCAATGCTTGACTTCGATGATGTCATACTCCTGGATGAGGTTGATCCACCGCGCTATCTGCGGGTTATCGGTGCGCTTGGTATTCAAATACACCAACGCCTGACAGTCCGTCACTATGGTAAATGGGATACCGATCAGGAACTGTCTTAGCCTGGCAAGGGTCCAGACTATTGCAGTCAACTCAAGTTTACTCGAGTGATAAACTCGTTCTGCTTCGGTCGTCCTCTTGCTTATAGTAGAGTAGATAAGTGGCAAAATATCTTACAATGCGGGGTTAAGTGATAGAAACGTAAGATTTTTACCACTTGCAGAAAATAATAAACTGAACAAAATTGGCCACGTAGGACAAAAGATTTTTGAACGGTTAGGGAGGGGTAGGGGGTTGAACTATGGTGGTTGAACTTGTTTAGTTATATTTTATTTGCCACCCTGCTAGTTCAAGGTCTATCTTTTTAGATAAAATGCTTCTTAAATATATTCAACTAAATTGTAAAAATTATAAATGATGTCAGTGACCCCATGTTTAGTCACATTATTGACATTTGACCTTCAATATATATTAAATATTTAACTTGTTAAATATAGTCGTGTGGCCATTCTATTGAAAGCTATGATGATAAAGAATCAATTAAAAACAAATTCCGACATGTCACTTTGACCTTTGACCTTGGATTTTCTTTAGTTTCCCATGAGTACTCGCACATACATTCTTTACGTATCTAAATAAATGAGTATATGCCATATGATGTATTTACGAGTTGATTTGAGTCAAATTATGTATTAACAAATACATTTCGTATGTGGGGGGGTGAGTCACGTGTTCAAGGTCACAAGGTCAGTGTAAATGTATCGGCCTATGTCCATGATAACTTTCTAACCGGTAAACCGATAAGATTGCGGTTTGGATCGTATGTATCGTTGCAAAGTGTCCAGAAAAATGGCTTAAAGAGGTTATGTTGAAAAATAGGGTTTCATTAATTATCCTAATATGTGTATCAATATTTCGTAAACTTTTGAACATGCGTGTTAGGACGTAATCCTTGCAACACCGAACGAAATACATGGTACGTGGCTCTAAACCTAGCGTTTAACTCAGGGGACAGATTTTTGGGATCTTCAATAAAGTTCGAAAAACTCGTATCATCTCTATCACTGGTTTTTTTCTAATCTTCGTAAACGCCTGTTCACTACTTCTTCCGCAGACAGTTGGGACCACTATTCGTCGTCCACAACAGCATTGTGGTCAGCTCACGGTACAACTATCTCATTTTTTCAACACTTAAAAAGTGCTGACGATTGTGTACACATTGAAAAAGTGAAGCTGTGTAGCGAGGAAATATGCAGTAAGAATAAGCCTTTACTACCTGATTACTACACCAATATCTTGCCTGCAATGAAACTGAATGAAAGTATTCCTATACGTTCCCATCAAAGTCGATGTAGTAACGCAAGAAAAGTGCTGGCTTGATCATGTGGAAAGGTATGTATGCGATATAGAAACAAAAGATATGTCAAAGTGTGAAAATGTGTCATGGGCAGCATACAACTCTGATGTAAACAACTTGCCCAGAAGTTGACCAAGAATTTGTAAATGGTAACTTTGTTGTTCACAAATCTCAAAATCCGTTCTCGGCAATAACCAATGACCATGCACATAAGCAAAATAATGGGATGTTGAAGGGTGACGGAGGGGTTATTGGTCTTTTGCAAAACTCTGGCAGTCTATTAAGATGGTTGATCGCAGGTTCTGAAATCAAGCGACTGATTTCGGAGTTTGAAGAAACTGGCGTTTCTGAAACAGAAACGTACAAGCACCACAAACAAACGACACATTTTCAAAAGCGGTTTGTTAAAGATATTGCTAGGTGGGTGCTAGTTTTTAAGGAAATGATAAATCCATTAAAAAAAAGGTTAAGTATTACGATTGCATAGCATGGAAATCATGCCAAACTCATGGGTCGATACGGTAAATACTATTGAAGAAATAGGAAACAAAGGTTTGTTGAATACGTAACATATATATACCGCCTAGAGAAGAACGAGACAGCATTAAAGAAAATTATCAAGAAGAACAAACTGATTTTATTTTCATCTGCACATTATAAAAAGAACATGTTACTTAAGCAAAAAGTATATACACTAAAGAGTGACTGCTCATTATTCTCTCTTTTGTAAATTGCTTGCCAAAACAGACAAGGAGATTTGGGTGGGTACTTTTTTTGAGTTTGAGAACAAGCCATGCCACCATCGCTATCCAAAGAAGGAGAAATGAAGAGTGAAACAGAATCTGATCTGCTTAGCTGCATTGAAAATAAAGAGACTTCATTTGAGAAACCTTTCATACTGCTTTCTGCTATAATCCTTGACGGCTCAGCTATAGCTAATATGCTTAAAGCACCTCTTCACTATAAAACATTTGAAGACTATGCTACACAAACATTCGTTTCGTTTGTCACCAATCTAATGACAATCTGGTCGTGTTAATCTTGTGTGGGACACATATATTTCAGATTCTCTGAAAAGCTACACCAGATCACAGCGTAGCCAAGGGGTGAGACTTCGAGACCACCAACCAAACTTCCACAAAACTGGCAAGAGTTTCTTAGAGTATATACCAATAAGACTGAGCTGTTTCAAATACTGGGAGAATATTCTCAAACGATCGACAGACGCTAAGGGTTGATGATTATTACGCACAATGAAGATGTGATCAGTAATGATGCAAGTGGCTCTACAAGGTTGGCGAGTTTAGCTCCATGTTACCATGAAGATGCCGACACCATGAAGATATTGCACCTCAAGCATGCAATGGAACTCACAGATCATGCCATCGTTGTCCGAACTGTCGATTCTGATGTGGTTGTTCTTTGTGTTGGCATATCAGTAAAATACCCCCAACAGAACGTTACTTGTGGAATTCGGAGATGGAAATCACCATAGAATAATATCTATCAATGTTATAGCGGAATCCCGAGCGCTGCCATTTTTACACGCTTTGACAGGCTGCGACACCCCATCTTGTTTCGCTGGCAAAGGAAAAAAATCAGCCTGGAAAACGTGGAAGAACTATTCTGATGTAACAGAAGCATTTTTTCATCTTTCGTCAGCTCCTGAATCGCTATGTGACGTTGACTTTGCCAGTATCGAGAGATTTGTGGTTCTCCTGTACGACAGCACGAGTGACACACCGAGTGTTGATAAATCAAGATTGGATCTCTTCACCTACAAGAAAAAACCCATAGAAAGTCTTCCATCAACACAAGACGCTCTTCATCAGCATACTCTTCGTGCTGCCCTGCAAGCTGGCCACTACTGCCTTGAATGCGTCGCCCAACTATCCGGACCCATCGTTATGGGGTGGAAAAGAGAAAAGGAAATATGTGGCGTCCATCATGGGCGGTGAAACCAGAGGCTTGGCTGGCGTGTGAAGAACTTGTGACATGCAAGTGCAAGGATGATTGCTCATCGGACAGTGTACGTGCATGACAACTGGACAACAATGCTGTCTATCATGCAAATGTAAAGGAGATTGCCAGGTAAAGGTGAATTAACTCCATCAGTTGCCTGTGAATGTGCATTATATTACGTGTTCATAATATGTTATAATCTGTAACTTTCAGATGACTTTCCACAAGTGTTTCTGTTCTTAGTCAAGGTCCAAGGTCAAATTGAACAATAAACGTAATCATTTGATACAACATTCATTCGAAAATTAATTTTTTAAATTCATCAGACGGCATGATTGTTTATTTAGATAAGTGTAGTGCGTATGTCTGAATCACTCGTGGTCTACTTAAGAGACCGCAAGGTCAAAGGTCAAACTGACATGTCAGAATTAGTTTCTAATCGATTCTGTATCATCATAGCTTTTGATAGAATGGTCACACGACTATATTTAGCAAGTTTTCTATTTAAATTCTATTGAAGGTCAAATGTCAATTATGTGACCAAACATGGTGTCACTGACCTCATGTATGGGTAATATAATTTAGCTTGACCTGTTTGAGAAACATTCTACCAAAAAAAACAAACCTTGAACCAACAGGGTTCTACAAAAAATACAACTAACCAAGCTCAACCCCCAGATTTCAACCCCCTCCCCCTCCCAAACCGTTTAAAAATCCTTTGTCCTACGTGGCCAATTTTGTTTGGTTTATTTTTTTGTATAAGTGGTACAAATTTTACGTTTCTATCACTAAACCCCGCATTGTGATGCTTATCTACTGAACTATTACGCAGTATACTAGATGGAGGTTCTTGTCTTCTCCCTCTTGCTTACGCAGTATACTAGATGGAGGTTCTTGTCTTCTCCCTCTTGCTTACGCAGTATACTAGATGGAGGTTCTTGTCTTCTCCCTCTTGCTTACGCAGTATACTAGATGGAGGTTCTTGTCTTCTCCCTCTTGCTTACGCAGTATACTAGATGGAGGTTCTTGTCTTCTCCCTCTTGCTTACGCAGTACACTAGATGGAGATTCTTGTCTTCTCCCTCTTGCTTACGCAGTATACTAGATGGAGGTTCTTGTCTTCTCCCTCTTGCTTACGCAGTATACTAGATGGAGGTTCTTGTCTTCTCCCTCTTGCTTACGCAGTATACTAGATGGAGGTTCTTGTCTTCTCCCTCTTGCTTACGCAGTATACTAGATGGAGGTTCTTGTCTTCTCCCTCTTGCTTACGCAGTATACTAGATGGAGTCTTCTCCCTCTTGCTTACGCAGTATACTAGATGGAGGTTCTTGTCTTCTCCCTCTTGCTTACGCAGTACACTAGATGGAGATTCTTGTCTTCTCCCTCTTGCTTACGCAGTATACTAGATGGAGGTTCTTGTCTTCTCCCTCTTGCTTACGTAGTATACTAGATGGAGGTTCTTGTCTTTTCCCTCTTGCTTACGCAGTATACTAGATGGAGGTTCTTGTCTTCCCCCTCTTGCTTACGTAGTATACTAGATGGAGGTTCTTGTCTTCTCCCTGTTGCTTACGCAGTATACTAGATGGAGGTTCTTGTCTTCTCCCTCTTGCTTACGCAGTATACTAGATGGAGGTTCTTGTCTTCTCCCTCTTGCTTACGCAGTATACTAGATGGAGGTTCTTGTCTTCTCCCTCTTGCTTACGCAGTATACTAGATGGAGGTTCTTGTCTTCTCCCTCTTGCTTACGCAGTATACTAGATGGAGGTTCTTGTCTTCTCCCTCTTGCTTACGCAGTATACTAGATGTAGGTTCTTGTCTTCTCCCTCTCGCAGAAGCATTCTGTTTAGTTATTGTAATACACAATATATATTTATTAAGTTCCACACAAGTACAGTATATAATTGCAACACTGACACGCTAACGATCAACTTACACAACTCGGACAGACATGTGCTCCTGTCATGAATATCTTTGCTAGAAGGCTCTTGCCAACTTAACAAACACAAGAATTAACTTACACTCGATATCGATATCATGTAACGATATATTATATCGATTATGTAACACGTCCTTTTTTTTTATAGTAGTCATTGGTAAAAAAAATATACAAAGTCTCCAAATTTCGTTGGTTTCTGAACAAATCTTCCAGTGCGGGTTTGGGTCGTAGACGGTCCTTGCTGCCTGCTGGGTGAAGGCTCGGCCGGCTTCGACACCCGGAAGGTGATTGTTCAGCATCTGGCGGCTTTGGCTGTGGACTTATCACGATTTTGTCACTCTTGTTCTCAGGTGGGAAGGCCTCTTCTAGGAATCTCCTTGGGGAAATATCACTTCGGGGTCCAGGATAAGTGTTAGTTGCTTGGATGGGGGTACTAATACCAGATTTTAGATGGATTTGATTTCGTCTATAGATGGCACCATCTGGTGTGGTAACTTCGTAGGACCGGGAGTGATCAGAGGACACTACTCGGCCGGGAATCCAACTTCTATGGGATTTCTCTATGATGATGTTTTGTCCTGGAAAAAGGTGCTCCAGTTCCTTGGAATTTTGATTGTAATTTGTCTCCTGCCTGGATCGATTTTGTTTAAGGATTTTTATGGTTTCTTGGATATCAAATAAAGGTTGTCTTTTAGCATTGGCCATAGGGATTAAGGTCCGTAATTTACGTCCCATAAGCATTTCTGATGGGGAAGGTAAACTAGCTTTAGGAGTGCTGTTGTAATGCATCATTGCTAAAAAGGGATCTTCTTTGGCTCTGATAGCCTTGATGAGTAGACCTTTAACAGTTGCAACGCTGCGTTCCGCCATCGCCATTCCATTACTTCTTGGGTACTTCGGACTTGACGTGATGTGAGAAATATTCATTTCGTTTAGGAAATCGTTGAATTGTTTTGAATCATAGGGTGGACTGTTGTCCGACATTATGGTTGACGGCAATCCGTGCGTGCAGAATATTTGTTTCAATTCCTCGATCGTGGCGCTGGCAGTAGTTTTATTCATCTTGCGTAACTCTATAAATTTTGAGTGATAATCTGTGACAACCAAGTAGGTGGAATCTTCTATCTTCAAGAAATCCATTCCTATTTTTTCCCATGGGAGTTCTGGCACTTCATGAGAAATCAATGGTTCTCGGGTGTTGGCTCTGGAGTAACTTTGGCAAATCGGGCAGTGTTGGACTATGTCTCTGATTTCGTCGGAAATTCCTGGCCAATAGACTGACTGTTCTGCTTTCTTTTGACAAGATATTATCCCTTGATGTGCTTGATGAATGGTGTTCAAGACACTTTTACGCTGTTTTTTGGGGATAATGAGCCTATTCCCTCTGAACAGTAAACCATCTTGCGCAAAGATTTCCTGTCGGCAATGCCAATACGCGTTAATACGATTTTCCGGATTCGAAAGTTTGGTATTTGGCCATCAATTTTCATAGTATGATTTTAACAATTGTAATTCTTCATCATCTAGCGTATCTTGAACTAGCGATTGGTGTTTTTCGTCAGACATACTAACTAAGGAGTGAACAGCTGCCGTTTCTTTGTGTAGAAACTCCGCATCAACCGATTTCTTCATATTCGGCGCACGAGATAATGTATCAGCTGCGTAAAGACATTTGCCTGGAACATGAACCATCTGTGGTTCATATCGCATCCAACGGAGGAGTAGTCTCTGGATCCTAGGCGAAAGTTTTTCAATATCTTTTTTAACGATTCCTAGGAGCGGTTTGTGATCGGTCTCTACCACAAATTTTGTACCATACACATATCGGTGAAAGTGTTCGCAAGCCTATGTAACTGCTAAAAATTCCTTTTCTATTTGTGCGTACCTTTGTTGAGTTGGGCTTAGCGTTGCTGAGGCAAACGCTACTGGTTTACCGCTCTGCAACAGAACTGCGCCCAGCCCATGTTGACTTGCATCCGCCGATAACACCGTCGGTTTGTTACTATCAAAAATTGCAACACTGGGGCGTTTGTGATAGTCTTCTTTAGCGCACTGAAGTGATTGTCATGTATAGAAGTCTATATAAACTCACGATCTTTACTTAACAACTGACGTAAGTAGTGAGTTTTCTCAGCGTGGTTTGGGATATGGCGACATAGTTAATTTACCATGCCGAGGAAGCGCTGTAATTCCTGTTTAGTGTCTGGTGCGGTCATGGCTTGTACATCCTCTATTTTAGCCTTGTGAATGGCTATACCATCAGGCGATATTTGACTACCCAAGTATCGGATGTTTTTGACTCCAATCTGTGCTTTTTTTTTCACTGAATTTAAAGTTATGTGCTTTTGCTCTCGCCAATACCTCTTCTAATCGGCGGTAGTGTTCTTCTAGAGTCTTACCTACTATCAGTATGTCATCCAAGTAGGCATATACACCCTCTATACCTTCGCACAGTGCTTGCACTTCTCTTTGCAATACTTCAGGGGCACTAGAGATTCCAAACGGCAATCTCGAAAACCGGAATCTGCCATAGGGTGTAGATATAGTGCATAGTTTTGAACTAGCTTCCGTAAGAGGAATCTGCCAAAATGCGGCTGACGCATCCAGTATCGAGAACACTTGAGCCCCTTCTAACTGCGAGAATATATCTTCAGCCGTTGGTATATAGGTGTTGTCTCTTTATATATTTATTCAAATTTCGTGGGTCATGCATACTCTAATAGAACCGTCGGGTTTCGATGCTAGAACTATCGGATGTACCCAATCGGTAGGATTTTCCTCCCTTAATAATTATGCCTTGCTCTTCCATTCTTGCTAGCTCTGCCTTCAGTTTACCTTTTAACGAAAGGGGTATTTTCCTAGCCGCCACTATCTGGGGAACTGCATTCTCCTCAAGTTTGATATCGTATGGGTTGTTCAACTTGCCGATTCCTTTAAACAGCTCCTTATTTTGTTTGATTATGTGGGTCATTATCTAGGCTTAGTCCTAATTCTTGCATAGAATGCACTTCTAATCGTTGAATCAAACCTAGTGTTTGGCAAGCTGCGAGTCCTAATATAGGAACTGAGTTTTTCTTGGTAAAACGTAAAACTCGAACTGTTCCTCCTTTCCGTCTTTATTCTTAATTGGAAGTTTGCATTAACCTTCTATTTGTAATGCATGCCCCGTGTAGGCTGAGGTTGTTTTCTTAGTCGGAAGCAAACTTGGTTTTGTTTGAATATTTTGAAAAATATCTTTAGGCAAAATATTCACCTCTGAGCCCGAGTCTAACCTGAATGGTATTTCTATGTTTATTATTTTTAGTACTTGGACCCATTCCTGTTTAGGTTTATTAATTGCATTAATCTGCAAAGACCCAATAAAGACTGAATTTTCTTCATCTGAAGAATCTCCCTCTCCCTGTTCCAGTGTTTGAACATTTTTGTTTTTATCTTTCCAAGTGCAACACTTGCTGTAGTGATTCTATTTCTTACAATTGAAACAAGTTTGCCCATATGCAGGACAAGATCTGGGTTTATGTTCACTACCGCATCTGGAACAGGTATTATTACTAGATTTTCCGGTAGGACTAGGCTTATCCTTCTCCCCTCTAGTCTTAGTATTGTATTTAGGCCTATTCTTAGCCTTGTTCCTGCCCAGGGACTGCCACCTTATCGTGGTGGGCAGGTTTGCGTGCTTTGTTGATCCCGAGAGCTATGCCGGCGGAAGCGTATGCTTCTGGTAGGGCCACCCTAGCCGGACTGGTCGAGGAGGAGAAGTCAGACGAAGTGCAGTCCACACCCCAATCCCCTTTCCCCCCCACTGTCCCATTGAATATTTCTACTCCCACTTGGCCCTGCCCTCCCTTGCTGGACTCCCGTATGACGGCTCACGCGACGTACAATGGATCTGATTCGGATGTGGCTTTATTCTTCATTATCATCTTTCTCATCTTCATTATCACCCGCTCATCGTCTCGATTAGCCATCGTTGCATAAATATGAGACGTTGAGCCCCATTAATAATATACTTAGCCTTGTATATTGCATGCACGCTTTCGGAATTGTGAACTGGACCAACACTCATTAATTGTTGTATCTTAGAGCTTGCATGTGCTCTGCATAAATTGACAGCTTTGTCCAGGGTCATACTCGGATCTTTTAAGAGGCGTTCGCGCATTGTATTATCTCGCATGCCCCCAATCAGCCTAGCTTTAATGAGTGAGTCTGTGAGACTTCCAAACTCACAGTCCTTAGCTTTTGTTCTTAAAACTAGCACAAAGCTCTCATAGGTTTGGTTTTCTGCCTGAACCTCACTAAAGAATTTCCATCGCGTATAGGTGGTGTTTTTATAAGGCGAATAGTATCTTGTAAATGCCTCAAGTATCATAAGAGGGGTTATGTTGCCGTCCGCGTCTGGTGGTATGTTATCTTTTATAATATTATACACGGACAATGCCACATCACCTACTGCATGCAATAAATCTGCAATCTGAACTCTTAGGGGCCTCTTGTGGTCTGTGGATCTCGGCTGCCTCTACATAAATTTCGTAGCGTTGTCTCCACCGGGACCAATCCTCTGCTGGGTCGTGGCCGGGTGTAAATTCATTCGGCTGCTTGTAATTCATAATTCTTCGATTAAATGAATCCCTTACTCTGACACCATGTTTAATTATTGTAATACACAATATATATTTATTAAGTTCCACACAAGTACAGTATATAATTGCAACACTTACACGCTAACGATCAACTTACACAACTCGGACAGACATGTGCTCCTGTCATGAATATCTTTGCTAGAAGGCTCTTGCCAACTTAACAAACACAATAATTAACTTACACTCGATATCGATATCATGTAACGATATATTCTATCGATTATGTAACACATTCCAGCTAGTCCCTCTGAACTGGCATCGGTATGGACTTCAGTTCTAGCGTTCGGGTTGTAAAGGCTGAGAGTCGGCTCTTCAGTCAAAGCCTTCTCGAGTTCTTCAAATGAAGCTTGCTGTTCGGATCCCCAGGCAAATAACGTATCCTTCTTCAGCAGACGGGTCAATGGTTCTGCTTTTGCGGCGTGATGCTTGATGAATCTTCTGAAGAAACTCGTGAGCCCCATGAAGCGACGAACTTCATGGACGTTCTTGGGTACTGGGAAGTCTGATATTGCCAATGTCTTCCTACTTCCGGGTTTCAAAAATCCTGCAGTTATTGCGAATCCTAGATATTCGAGCTCAGTGCGTCCAAATTCGCACTTACTTAAGCGTAGGGTTAGCTTAGCTTTTCGCACGGCTTCAAATACTAACCGTAACTTGGAGAGCATCTCCGGCCAGTCCTTGGCCGCGATTAGCAGGTCATCAAGATAACACATTGTGACTGTGTTACGCAAGGAACCAAGTGCGCGATTCATGACACGTTGAAATTCGGCAGGTGCATTCCTCAATCCGAAGATCATTCTGTTGAACTGCCCCGTTTCGTCAGGGGTCACAAATGCAGTCTTCTCTTTGGCTTCCTCGTTCAACGGGATTTGAAGATAGCCGTGGGCCAAGTCCAAAACTGTGAAATACTTGCAGCCCGACAGCTTCTCAAGCTGCTCGTCTATATTAAGGATCGGAAAATGCTGCTTTACGGTCTGCGAATTTAATTTGCGATAGTCCACTACCAGGCGTTTTTCTCCAGTTTTCTTTTGCACAAGAAGAACCGGGCTTGCGTAAGGAGATCGGGTTTCACTTACTATACCTAACTCATTCCACTCGTGGATGATCTTCTTTATCTCGTCACGATTTGCTGCAGTGGCATGATATGGCCGACAACAGACAGGCTGACTTCCAGGAACCTCCTTGATTTCCATTTCCATTAAGTCGGTGCAGCCAATCTCATCTAATGACTGAGCGAAAATGTCGCAAAACTCGGTGAGAAGTGCATGTAGCTCTCTTCTATTCTCCTCACACAATTGTGTATCAACATTGATATCTTCTTCTTGAATGGGTAGTCTCGCAGCTTTCCCTTCACGGCAGATGAGCTGAGTCAGGACATCTGCTTGCTCACCGCGAACAACACACTGTCACATTTTAAGCTTCAGGTCGTGATTGGTTAGATTTCTCACTGGAACAATAGTTTTGCCCCCATCCAGACAGGTTAGGATTGGAGACTTTCCTCCTGCCCAGGGACTGCTACCTTATCGTGGTGGACAGGTTTGCGTGCTTTGTTGATCCCGAGAGCTATGCCGGCGGAAGCGTATGCTTCTGGTAGGGCCACCCTAGCCGGACTGGTCGAGGAGGAGAAGTCAGACAAAGTGCAGTCCACACCCCAATCCCCTTTCCTTCCCTTTCCCCTTTCCTCACGCACCCTCCTACTTGCCCCTTTCCTCCAAAGAGCCCTCAATTTCATCTTCATTTTCACCCACTCATCGTCTTGATTAGCAAAGTTGCAGAAATATAAGACGTTAAGCCCAAATATCGATGGAGACTTTCCTTGTACTTCTTTAATAATTGCATGACTGTCATGTCCTCCAATCTGTGATACTTTCACGAAGTTGATAGAGTTCTTTTTCAGAATTACGTCGTTATCGTTAACTAGTTTAGTAGTATTTCGCACGGGATCAATCTGCAAGTTTCGGAAGGGCTCGTCGAATCTGTTACCAATGACAAATTGGTCATCCACTTTCATGAAAGCGATGTGGGGCAATTCTGTCCAAGTTCGTCCAACTAGGATTTCCATATCCTGTGCCTTATCCGGCACCACGAGAACAGTTACCTCTTCTGCGATCACACCATCAATTTCCAGGCTGGTTGTCACTTTCCCAAGTGGTTGGATACCTCCTAGTGCATCACCAAAACCATGCAAGGTGCTGTTTGTTGGTTCTACTGTGATTCCACATTTGATGGTAGCAGATGCCTGCATAGTACAACTTGAACTGCCACAATCGATCATTCCTTGTAATGAATGAGACTTATTTACTATCACCGGTCTTAAGTACTTGCCTGGATTAACACCCTCGACACTGGTTACATGTAAGACTTGTCCACTCGACGGTGTCGTCTCTTGACGCTTTTCACTGGTGCAGTGACGTTGGGTGTGTCCGTCTTGATTGCACTTCAAGCAGTGTAAGGTCCTTTTCGGTTTCGGGCAATCTCGCGCAATGTGGCCATAAGTATTGCAATTATAGCACAACATTTCACCAGCAGAATTTTGTACGGGAGCTCTTGATCGATAAGCATGAAAAGATTTACTGGGCTGACTAGTTTTCGGCTCCTCTTTTACTGCCGTCTGCCCAGGCAAACACGAGGTACTTATAGATGCTTGTTGTTGACGTCGCTGATTATTTTTTCGTGAGTCATCACTGCAACTGCGTTGTGCATTTATACGTTCAGCTCTGCTTGCATCAATTTAATCATACTCGCGTAAATCCGTTAATAACTCGTCGAGATCACGGTGGCGTGTTGCCATTAGTTGTGAACACAGTTGTTGTGACCATAAACCTAACAGTTTGTTGCTTAGTGTCGTGGAATGTCAGGTTTAAGTCCTTACAATACCTCGCCTTCTCATGAAAGTAAACATGAGTGCTTTCGCCTTTAGATTGCACTCGGCCTTGCATTTTCTTCCACAGATCAGGTAGGGTAAACGTACCAATAAAGGTTTTCGTGAAAACAGACTTAAACTCTGCCCATGATGCAATCTCAGCACTGCGCGTAGCAAACCAATGTCTTGCGGCTCCCTTTAGATGCATACGGGCGGACTCCAACATAAATGCTTCGGGCCATTTATGTAGTTGGGCCAAAGCTTCGATTGACCGCAACCACTCTTGGGCCAATCCACAATTTCCATCCCCTGTGAAGTCCTCAACAGATTTGGTGAGATCAGGCATTATCTGATAAGATTCTGTGGCGGTTGGCGGCTGAGGGTTAGCACCAACGCCTAAGCGACTGATCAGGTCCATAATCATTTGATCACGTCTTCTATTTTCTTCCATCATGATTCGAATGATAGCATCCGTCGATGATGCTCCTTGCGGCATAGGGTCTACTGTTGGCAATTGCTGGCTTGTAACTGAACCACCGGGCAAATTTTCGACAGAAGGCCTATCGTTAGTAAGGTCCACTTGTTCTGGATTTTGGCCAACTTGGTCTGTACAAACATGACTGTACAAACAACAAGAAGGAGACCACACCTTTAAAAGTTATAAAGTACCAACTTTTACATGACAATATGGACGCGCTCGCTTATCAACGCGTCATACAGAGCATTTTCCTTGTTTATTTATTAAGCGAGCGAAGCGAGCGTCTTCATTTTTTAGGCTTGTATGGCACTCGTTCTGTTTGATTTTTGTTTGTTTGTTTGTTTGTTGTTTTTTTATTTTTTTATGTCTGTCAATAGCGGTCAAACGGAAAGTCCGTTCACGTTGAAATTGGGACCTTCCACAAGCCTCGATGTGGATTGGAGGTGTATAATTTTGTAGCACAATCGTTAGAAATGTTACGACGTTACACCATAGTTACTGAACAATATTTTTTCTGAAACAAAATGTGTTGTTTAATACACTTATTAAGGTCACTTTAACAGTTTGTAAACGGAGCGAAAAACGTGCTCTTGTACTCAGCTAGTATGAACAGTTCACACAGGGACGGAAGTTGAGGCGCGAAAAGGTGGCGGTGTCTTGCAGCCTACGTTTCGGTTGTACTGCGGGTTGCCTATTGCGCGGGCGTTCGTTGGACACTGCCTAACACCCCCACTCAACGGACGTCCTTCACGTGGGTTGCTGGCTGCGAGACCTATTCTCTCCCTCAGCTTCGTGAACCTGGGACCCGGTAGCGGCTTCGTCAGCATGTCTGCACACATGTCTTCTGTGAGGCAGAACTCCAAGTGGACAGTTCCTTGGTTTACCACGTCTCGTATGTAGTGGTATTTGAGGTCTATGTGTTTCACTCGGTTGCCTATCTTCTCGGATGTGGCCAGCTTAATGCACCCCTGGTTGTCCTCATGTAGTACCGTTGGACCATCCTGGGGGTGTCCTAGGTCTCTCAGGAGTTGTCTAAGCCATGTAGCCTCCTGGCAGGCCAATGTGGTGGCCACGTACTCTGCTTCGGTTGAAGAGAGGGATACACAGCTTTGTTTCCTGCTTGACCAGGATATCGTGTTGCCTCCTAGTTCAAATATGTATCCGCTCCTTGATTTCCTGTCTGCTTGGTCACCTCTCCAGTCTGCGTCAGCGAATCCTGAGAGAACGGTGTCCCCTGACGCGTCGATCCTTAGTGGGAGATCGGCGGTTCCTTTGAGGTAGCGTATCACTCTTTTCACTGCCGTCCAGTCCGTAGCCCTGGGGTTTTCCAGTCTTCTGCTCAAGATACTTATGGCGGTAGCTATGTCTGGCCGTGTGACGTTTGCGAGGTACAGGAGTGCCCCCACTGCTTGTCGGTACTCTCTGTTATCAGGTAGCAGGTTTTCCTCTCCCGTTTGGCTGAGGTAGCTGACGTCCATGGGTGTTGCACTACACTTTGCGCTCCCCATTCCGAACCGTTCGATGATGGCAAGTATCTTTCCATGTTGGTGGAGCAACATGTCCCCGTTTGTGTCTCTGTCTATTTGGATCCCTAGGTAGTTGCTTGCCTTGCCTAGGTCTTTTATAGCAAAATAGTCATTGAGGTCTCGATGGAGTTGGTTTAGCTCTTCTTCAGTTGGTGCACATACCAGCAGGTCATCTACGTACTTCTGAGAGTATCCTTTACCAACAACCTGGCCTTCAATCGTTCAATGTTTCCAATTGGGTTTTCCTTAGCTTTGAAGGTCCATTTGTTTCCGATTGCCGTCTTATTTTCGGGCAGGGCGGTCAATGACCAGGTGTCATTAGTCATGAGAGACTCGTACTCGTCGTTCGCTGCTTTTGTCCACTCTTCCTTCAGGTCCCCCTTTATTTGAGTCATTTCTTCCCAACTTCCTGGCTCGACGACTTCTCTGGCTAGGTAGGAAAGTCTCCTGGGAGGAATCCCTTTGTTAGTTCTTGAGGATTTTCTGGGGCTTGCTGCGGCTGGTTCGATCGTCTCTTGCTCTTCATCGTCGTTAGGGTTATCTGCGTGTTCATCCGCGGCTTCCTGGTCCATTGTAAGGCTGGTGTTCTCCTCGTCTACATTGGCTGCCTCCCCTTTCGGTCTCTTGCTGATGACTTCGAAACTGTCTTTCGGCCTGGTTTCCGTGAACACAACGGTTCTACTGATGGTGATTTTTTCGGTGCCTGTTTTGAGTATACGGTAACCCTTGGCTTCTTCGCTGTATCCAACGAGTGTTCCTTCTTCAGCTCGGGGGTCTAGCTTTGTCCTCTTCTCCTTTGGGTTGTGGCTGTAGGCTTTGCTTCCAAAAACTCGAAAGTGGGAAACGATGGGTTTGCTGCCGAACCACAGTTCATTAGGGGTTTTCTCAATTGACTTGCTGGGTAGGCGGTTCTGCAGGTACTTGGCGGTGACAACTGCTTCTCCCCAATATTTGTTCGGGAGGGATGCATCGAGTAGCATGCATCTTGCCATTTCTGTGAGGGAGCGGTTCTTCCTTTCCGCTACTCCGTTTTGCTGGGGGAAGTATGGTACGGTGAGTTGCAGTTTGATACCTTCCTCGTCCAGGAATGACTTAACGGCTTCATTTTTGTACTCTCTTCCGTTGTCGCACCTGATCTTCTTGATTTTGATGTTGAAGATGTTGTTGACTCTTGCCGAATAAACTTTCAGCTTGTCCAAAACTTCATGTTTTGTCCTCAGTAGGAAAACAGTACAGTATCTAGAACAGTCGTCGGTTCGAGTCATGATGTATCTCTTTCCGCCAGGCGTTTCCGTTTTCATGGGTCCGCACAGGTCCGAGTGTACCAGTCCCAGGGGTTTCTCTGCCCGTTCCTCGCTTTTCTTTGGAAAGGGCTTTTTGGTCAGCTTACCCTTCACGCATGTAATGCACTTTTCCAGCGTATCACAATCACCGAGTGCCATACCCATTGCTAAATTTTCCTGAGACAGTCTTCGGACGGCTTCGGGGTTTCGGTGTCCCATGCGTCTGTGCCACAGGTGGATGCAGTTCTCATGGTTTGCCTCTTGGGTGGCCGATTTAGCGCTTGGCTTTGTTTCTTCGCTGTCAAGCCAGACCTCATAGAGTTGCCTTTTCCTGAGGCCTATGGCCAGGGTTTCTCCAGCTTTTGAAACCGTGCATTGGTTGCTATCAAATTCTACTGTGAACCCAAGCTTTGTTAAAGTGGGCACCGATATCAAGCTGCCATCCAGGCTTGGAATGTACAGCACGTTTTTGAGCCGCACAATCAGCGATTTCTTTGGTGATAGGCCTACCTTGCATCTCAGTAGACCTTCGCCTATTCCCTTGGACTGCATGGAGTTTTCGTCGGCTAGTGAGACAGCGCATTCCTTCTCCTCGAGTTTTGTGAAGAAAGCCCTGTCGTTGGTCATGTGGCATGTTGCTCCCGAGTCGATGAACCAAGAAGTTGTTTTCTTGGTTTCCTCCGCCTTAAAGCATGCGTACTGTGGTTATTCTTCTTCTTCGCTTGAACCGGCATTGCTTCTTCTGGCGATCTTGACCTTTTCCCTGTTGCCCCGCAATTCCCTCTTGAGGGTTTGGCAGTCTTTCTTCATGTGTCCGGGCTTGTTGCAGTGGAAACATCTTAGTCTTTCGGCTGTCCGGTACTGGTGTCCTGTTTTTAGAACGGCTTCGCTATTTTCTTCGATCGTCTTCGATTCTGTTTCGGTTCTTCGGTTAAACTCGTCTTTAAGCTTCCCAATTACGAATTCCAGAGTTATGTCGTCTTCCGGTCTTGCTTCGAGTGCCGTGATGAGCATGCCGTAGTTATCTGGCAGGCTGCACAGCAAGAGGGCTGCGACGTGGTTTTCTTTGAGATCTTTCCCCAGTCCACTGAGCTCGTTAACTAGCTCGAGCGTTTTGTTGATGTGTTCGTCCATGCTTTGTTCACTCTTGAGCCTAAGCCCGTACAGTTTCCTGAGGAGGTACAATTTGGAAGTGACGTTGGATCTTTCATGTACCTTTTTCAGGGCCAACCATACTGATCGGGCGGTGGTTTCGTTCCGTACGTGGATCAGCTGGTCGTCCTCCAGGAGTAGGCATATTGTGGCCTTGGCGCGCTGGTTTTTCTTTTTCCATTGTGCGTCGGCCTGTGCCGGCGTCTCTTCGTTTATTATGTCCCAAAGGTCTACTTTGCTCAACAACATTTCTATTTTAAATTTCCACAGCTAGTAGTTTTTGTTGTCGAGTTTTTCAATCGATATTCTCCCGTCCGTGGACGACATCGCTAGGCCTAGGCGTTAGACGGTAGCGCCGATACTTTTTAGGTTAGGTTCGTCGCTCACCTGCTTACGTCGACTCTGCTGCGCGGAGTTTTTAGCCGAACTGGTGGGATGACTAATTGCTTTACCTATAGATTGTGTGAACTGGGCCCATAACCTGTTGTTTAATACACTTATTAAGGTTGTAACTCTCTCCGACCCAACTGAATTGGGAAGAGGAGTTATTAAAGAAAAAATACACGTATGTATTTAAATCAAAGTTATATTTTTACTTGGAAAATTAATTACAAAAGTCACGACACTCAACACATGGTCGGTACCAGTTTCGGATCCGTAGACCTCCTCCCTTTCCATGGAGACCATATCTCCATCCAAATAACACAAACCAAACATCTTCTAAAAACACCCTGCCCTCTAAATGTGAACAGTAAAACCAATGGACAGTTCAATAATGCATCAAGAGGGCCTGTGAGACAGCACATAGCCCCCCCAAAATGATAGATAAATGACCTTGTGTCTATTTATCATCATTTTCACATATGAGTGCTGTCACAATAAGTCAAAACATTAATCACTATAAGCTATACCAACAATCAAACATACATAGAAACATAATTATCATAAAAACACGATCAAGTGACCGTACATAGCATACATGACACAATCAAACATACATAGAAACATCATCATCGTTAGCGACCCGCACAGATATGCAACTTGAAACGCCGTGTATTCCCTATCCTCCTCACGCAGTTTGAGCTGCCACAACGAGCTTGTCAAGTCAATGGTAGTGAAGAACTTAGCCTTGCTGAACGTCTGTAACACGTCTTCCATCAGCAAAGGACAGTCTGTTTGCGGTACCATTCTACTGTTCAATTTTCTGGCATCCAAACACACGCGTACGCTGCCGTCTTTTTTAACCACCGTTACTAATGGGTTAGAGTAAGCGGAAGGACCGGGTTCGATGATACCCATTTCCACCATGCTGTCGATTTGTTTTTTGACGGCCGCTCGTTTATATAGCGGTATCGGGTACGATCGTTGTACAAACGGTTGTGGGTCACTCATATGGATTTCATGTACATAATCATGAGCACAACCTGGAGTGTCTGAGAACACAGCCCTGTGTGTCAACAGCGTGTCCGTGATGATTTGTTTATCAGTTTGTGACGCATCGATATCGCCTACTTTGTCCTTAAGACACGCCTCAAAGTCAAAACTCGGGTCCTGAGGTTGCCGCACATGGCAGCATGACAACACGTGGTTTACATTGACATTCATGTGCGAACTGTCAAAACCCTCGCACACCTTCCCTTCAATGTCAATGTCATCACAGCTAATTGCAGCGTCGTGTTCCGCGAACGGCTCCAGTATGGACTCACCCCCCGCGATGTCGTGGTTGATCTCTATCTGATTGATGCGCGGACGGTTGTCGCGGCTTCCATGACGATCGCGCCACTGATTATTGCCGGTGGCCCCGCTCTCCCTCCATTGGTTGTTAGGACCACCCGTAGGCCTACCGTGCAATGGTTGGTAGTTTGTCTCCGGTTTGAAGTGGTGTGAACGCGGACCAAATTGGACGTCCCCCCGTTGTTGACGTCTTGCTGCTGCGTCGTCCATGTCCCGCAGGATCTGCAACATTTCTGCGGGCGTGGAAACTCTTGCTGCAACGAGGACGTTTTCCACGTTAGCCGGAAACAAGTGACTCATGCGTCGGACAAAAGTCCGCGGCGGAATAGGCGTGGATAGATATTTAGTTTTCCGCATCCACGAAACGAAGAATTCAGCCATCGATTTATGGAGCTGACGGTTGTAACTGGATGTATGGAGTTCGTCGATTAGCTTTTCTTGTTTGTTCTCCGACCAAAACAAGTCGACAAACGCTGTCTTGAACTCCTCCCAGGTTTTCCACGTGTCCACAAACGCCCGTCCCCCGTCTCCTGGCATCCCATCGAGTTGGGCTATTGTCAACGTTATCCACTCACTCACATGAACGGGTGTCTGAGCAAAATACACCTCCATGGCGTTAATGAATTCCATGGGATGAACTTTACCGTCGTCTTGGAACCGTACATTTATTGGCGGCCGAGTGATAGGACACACGAAAGGGCGCTGTTCCACCTCACTGTATTGGCCTTGTCCCTGAAACGTCGACGCCGCTCCCGACGAACTCGCAAAACCACCCGGTGCCTCGAGGGCGCTGAGACGGCCCGTGATGGTACTCAGCAATGTGCCAAATCCGGCCAAGACCGCCTCCAACCTGTCCGTAGGTGGTACCGGTCCCACTGGATCTGGCTGTTCGCCCGTAGGCGATATATCGTTCGCACTCAATAGTCCCGCTTGTGCCCGTGTTCCAGGCATGCTGATTCGCGATAACCTGACAGAAAACTCTTAATAATCGCAATATACGAAAACGATTTAAAATGATAGCGAATAGCGCGACACACGTATGTACGCGGTAACTCGTGGTTTATTTGTACGTTGGGCGCCAGATGTAACTCTCTCCGACCCAACTGAATTGGGAAGAGGAGTTATTTAAGAAAAAATACACGTATGTATTTAAATCAAAGTTATATGTTTAATGGAAAATTAATTACAAAAGTCACGACACTCAACACATGGTCGGTACCAGTTTCGGATCCGTAGACCTCCTCCCTTTCCATGGAGACCATATCTCCATCCAAATAACACAAACCAAACATCTTCTAAAAACACCCTGCCCTCTAAATGTGAACAGTAAAACCAATGGACAGTTCAATAATGCATCAAGAGGGCCTGTGAGACAGCACAAGGTCACTTTAACTGTTTCTGAGCGGAGCGAAAAACGTGCTCTTCTCCTCAGCTAGTATGAACAGTTCACACAGGAACGGAAGTTGAGGCGCGACAAGGTGGCGGTGTCTTGCAGCCTACGTCTCGGTTGTACTGCGGGTTGCCTATTGCGCGGGCGTTCGTTGAACACTGTCCAACAAAATGGCGGCAAAATGTAAGATAGCCATTGTTTTACAAAGATCTATCCAAACACGAATATGTACATTTTATGGCGTTTTGATCGGTGTTAGCAAAGTTACACAAACGTTACTCGAAAATATTTTTCTAAAACACAGTAACGGCAAAATGTGAGGTGGCTATCTTATAGTAAATTTTTGTCCAGTCACGAATATACTAATTTAAACACAATATGATACCTAATAAGAAGCAGAAATTACATTTCGATTGCTGTCAATAAGTGTTAGTAACGGTGGTGGACCGTGTAGAAAACACGATGAAATGACACCGAAAATTCTTAGCAACGCACATTGCACGACATTAACAATGTAAAGATGTATAATTGCTATGGAAATTAGAAAAAAATTTGCAATGCGCATTCTCGAATTGTTGTTAGTTGTGGTTTTTATTTATTCTGAGAACTTTTCGCCAGAAAGTTCGTGAAGACAGACGCGCTCGCTTATCAACGCGTCACACAGAGCGCTCTCCTAGTGTATTGCTGGACTCACTCTCTGCGACATGACAAGTGATGTTCACGGTCGGTGAGTAATCGGTCAGTGTTAACTGTAGCAGGACTTAAGACGAATTACTTGTTTAGATCAATAAAGTTGGCTATATCTGTATATCTGTATCTGTATCTGTACCTGTATCTGTATCTGAATTTGAATCTGCATCTGTATCTGTACCTGTATCTGTATCTGTATCTGTATCTGTATCTGTATCTGTATCTGTATCTGTATCTGTATCTGTATCTGTAGCTGTATTTGTATCTGTATCTGTATCTGTACCTGTATCTGTATCTGAATTTGAACCTGCATCTGTATCTGTGTCTGTATCTGTATCTGTATCTGTATCTGTATCTGTATCTGTATCTGTATCTGTATCTGTATCTGTATCTGTGTCTGTGTCTGTATCTGTATCTGTGTCTGTATCTGTATCTGTATCTGTATCTGTGTCTGTATCTGTGTCTGTATCTGTATCTGTATCTGTATCTGTATCTGTATCTGCATTTGTATCTGTATCTGTATCTGTATCTGTATCTGTATCTGTGTCTGTATCTGTGTCTGTATCTGTGTCTGTATCTGTATCTGTGTCTGTATCTGTATCTGTATCTGTATCTGTATCTGTATCTGAATCTGTATCTGTATCTGTATCTGTACCTGTATCTGTATCTGTACCTGTATCTGTATCTGTATCTGTATCTGTATCTGTATATCTGTCTGTATCTGTATCTGTATCTGTATATCTGTCTGTATCTGTATCTGTATCTGTTCCTACTGCGGAGACTCGGTCTGACCCAAATACGTGGTTACAGTGTTTTTTCTTTGCTGAAATAATTATAATTGCATCTGAGGCTGAGTCATCGCCGTCATACATTATCTTGTACTGCCGAACCAGTGGTGACGATGAAAGCAATAGGGAAGACGCGTATGAAAATTTTAATCGATTTTTAAATACCTTGTCTCTCATTTAATAATTTTGTGTCTATGAATTTTGAAAAACTGATCAGTCTATGCCTCAAAATAATTGGTTTAGTAACGATAAATAAAAGGGCGCGAAAAACGAGCCGCCGCCATGTTGATGGGATTTGACGTCTTGGTTTTGTACTGCGTACGCTCACCGCCTCAGCGATTGGTCTGTTACGCCACAACTACACAATCATTGCGTCACGGCCACCTGTACGCGTTTCAGATCCCCGAGTTTAAACTTCAATAAATGCGACCACATTAAACCTATTTAAAAATTTCTTTTTTACTTGGGACTTGCATTAATAAACTTTTTGTATCTGATACTATTAAACTAAGTGTTTGGTTTAACAAAAAAAATCGTACGCGTGTTGCCTATTCTTCTTCTGCCCCGGCTTTGCAACGCAGAGGAGACGCGCCTTTATACATAAAGTGCACAATATGATATTGTTTGGTTGCTATGGTCGTGAATTAACCATTCAATTGTGTTTACTACTGTGATAATTCTACATCGTTTGATTATGTACATTCTGTACCAAAAGTATCGTTACTCTAGCCTTATAGGATTTGCGGTAGGCAGTTCCTCCTATCCTACCCATGAAGGCTGATTGAACTCCTGGGATCTAAATCTTCCTGGCTTCCGTTGCAATGTGTGTATCCTGTCTTCCATAGAATAAAGACATACTTAACTTCATACATAACTACACTATATAAGACAATAGCAGTTACTATACAACCTATAACTATATAGTTCTCCCTGGTTATAAATCTTCCTGGCTTCCAAGTATCATCGTTCCTGCAATGTGTGTATCCTGTCTTCCATAACCCTCTAAAGTGTTTAGACTCAATATGCGCCAGCCACCTATCTTTCAGCATCAGTAAGCAGCTTTTGGTGGCGACTGTCCGCAAGTTAGTACCTATTCTATATAGAACTGGCTAATGTGATGTTAAGTATTAGTACCAGTTTTATTGTAAATTTGCTCTTAAAACTTTACGATTGGATGGACAAGTTTCAATGTTACATTCCGACCTTTAACGTTGAAAGACTGGAGCTCGGTTTGTATGGTCAACAAAAAGCTGATAATAATGTGGCTTCATGCGCGAGTGTGTGCTGCGTTGCTAGTTCTTAGCCAGGTATGTTATATTATTGTTACATATTGTGCGTACTGTCATGCAGTGTCTATAGCTGTACGTCTCTATCATTGCAATAAGACTGGAGCTAGGTTTGTATCAACAATAAGCTGATAATAATGTGGCTTCATGCGCCAGTGTGTGTTGCGTTGCTAGTTCTTAGCCAGGTATGTTATATTATTGTTACATATTGTGCGTACTGTCATGCAGTGTCTATAGCTGTACGTCTCTATCATTGCAATAAGACTGGAGCTAGGTTTGTATCAACAATAAGCTGATAATAATGTGGCTTCATGCGCGAGTGTGTGTTGCCTTGCTAGTTCTTAGCCAGGCATGTTATATTATTGTTACATATTGTGCGTACTCTCATGTCTATAGCTGTACGTATCTATCATTGCAATAAGATTGGAGCTAGGTTTGTATCAACAATAAGCTGATAATAATGTGGCTTCATGCGCCAGTGTGTGTTGCCTTGCTAGTTCTTAGCCAGGTATGTTATATTATTGTTACATATTGTGCGTACTGTCATGTCTATAGCTATACGTCTCTATCATTGCAATAAGACTGGAGCTAGGTTTGTATCAACAATAAGCTGATAATAATGTGGCTTCATGCGCGAGTGTGTGCTGCGTTGCTAGTTCTTAGCCAGGTATGTTATATTATTGTTACATATTGTGCGTACTGTCATGTCTATAGCTGTACGTCTCTATCATTGCAATAAGACTGGAGCTAGGATTGTATCAACAATAAGCTGATAATAATGTGGCTTCATGCGCGAGTGTGTGTTGCGGTGCTAGTTCTTAGCCAGGTATGTTATATTATTGTTACATATTGTGCGTACTGTCATGTCTATAGCTATACGTCTCTATCATTGCAATAAGACTGGAGCTAGGTTTGTATCAACAATAAGCTGATAATAATGTGGCTTCATGCGCGAGTGTGTGCTGCGTTGCTAGTTCTTAGCCAGGTATGTTATATTATTGTTACATATTGTGCGTACTGTCATGCAGTGTCTATAGCTATACGTCTCTATCATTGCAATAAGACTGGAGCTAGGTTTGTATCAACAATAAGCTGATAATAATGTGGCTTCATGCGCGAGTGTGTGTTGCGTTGCTAGTTCTTAGCCAGGTATGTTATATTATTGTTACATATTGTGCGTACTGTCATGCAGTGTCTATAGCTGTACGTCTCTATCATTGCAATAAGACTGGAGCTAGGTTTGTATCAACAATAAGCTGATAATAATGTGGCTTCATGCGCCAGTGTGTGTTGCGTTGCTAGTTCTTAGCCAGGTATGTTATATTATTGTTACATATTGTGCGTACTGTCATGTCTATAGCTATACGTCTCTATCATTGCAATAAGACTGGAGCTAGGTTTGTATCAACAATAAGCTGATAATAATGTGGCTGCATGCGCCAGTGTGTGCTGCGTTGCTAGTTCTTAGCCAGGTATGTTATATTATTGTTACATATTGTGCGTACTGTCATGCAGTGTCTATAGCTATACGTCTCTATCATTGCAATAAGACTGGAGCTAGGTTTGTATCAACAATAAGCTGATAATAATGTGGCTTCATGCGCGAGTGTGTGCTGCGTTGCTAGTTCTTAGCCAGGTATGTTATATTATTGTTACATATTGTGCGTACTGTCATGTCTATAGCTGTACGTCTCTATCATTGCAATAAGACTGGAGCTAGTTTTGTATCAACAATAAGCTGATAATAATGTGGCTGCATGCGCCAGTGTGTGCTGCGTTGCTAGTTCTTAGCCAGGTATGTTATATTATTGTTACATATTGTGCGTACTGTCATGTCTATAGCTATACGTCTCTATCATTGCAATAAGACTGGAGCTAGGTTTGTATCAACAATAAGCTGATAATAATGTGGCTTCATGCGCGAGTGTGTGCTGCGTTGCTAGTTCTTAGCCAGGTATGTTATATTATTGTTACATATTGTGCGTACTGTCATGCAGTGTCTATAGCTGTACGTCTCTATCATTGCAATAAGACTGGAGCTCGGTTTGTATCAACAATAAGCTGATAATAATGTGGCTGCATGCGCGAGTGTGTGTTGCCTTGCTAGTTCTTAGCCAGGTATGTTATATTATTGTTACATATTGTGCGTACTGTCATGTCTATAGCTATACGTCTCTATCATTGCAATAAGACTGGAGCTAGGTTTGTATCAACAATAAGCTGATAATAATGTGGCTGCATGCGCCAGTGTGTGCTGCGTTGCTAGTTCTTAGCCAGGTATGTTATATTATTGTTACATATTGTGCGTACTGTCATGTCTATAGCTGTACGTCTCTATCATTGCAATAAGACTGGAGCTCGGTTTGTATCAACAATAAGCTGATAATAATGTGGCTTCATGCGCGAGTGTGTGCTGCGTGTCTAGTTCTTAGCCAGGTATGTTATATTATTGTTACATATTGTGCGTACTGTCATGTCTATAGCTATACGTCTCTATCATTGCAATAAGACTGGAGCTAGGTTTGTATCAACAATAAGCTGATAATAATGTGGCTTCATGCGCGAGTGTGTGCTGCGTTGCTAGTTCTTAGCCAGGTATGTTATATTATTGTTACATATTGTGCGTACTGTCATGTCTATAGCTGTACGTCTCTATCATTGCAATAAGACTGGAGCTAGGTTTGTATCAACAATAAGCTGATAATAATGTGGCTTCATGCGCGAGTGTGTGCTGCGTTGCTAGTTCTTAGCCAGGTATGTTATATTATTGTTACACATTGTGCGTACTGTCATGTCTATAGCTATACGTCTCTATCATTGCAATAAGACTGGAGCTAGGTTTGTATCAACAATAAGCTGATAATAATGTGGCTTCATGCGCCAGTGTGTGTTGCCTTGCTAGTTCTTAGCCAGGTATGTTATATTATTGTTACATATTGTGCGTACTGTCATGTCTATAGCTGTACGTCTCTATCATTGCAATAAGACTGGAGCTAGGTTTGTATCAACAATAAGCTGATAATAATGTGGCTTCATGCGCCAGTGTGTGTTGCCTTGCTAGTTCTTAGCCAGGTATGTTATATTATTGTTACATATTGTGCGTACTGCCATGTCTATAGCTATACGTCTCTATCATTGCAATAAGACTGGAGCTAGGTTTGTATCAACAATAAGCTGATAATAATGTGGCTTCATGCGCGAGTGTGTGCTGCGTTGCTAGTTCTTAGCCAGGTATGTTATATTATTGTTACATATTGTGCGTACTGCCATGTCTATAGCTGTACGTCTCTATCATTGCATTAAGACTGGAGCTAGGTTTGTATCAACAATAAGCTGATAATAATGTGGCTTCATGCGCCAGTGTGTGTTGCCTTGCTAGTTCTTAGCCAGGTATGTTATATTATTGTTACATATTGTGCGTACTGCCATGTCTATAGCTATACGTCTCTATCATTGCAATAAGACTGGAGCTCGGTTTGTATCAACAATAAGCTGATAATAATGTGGCTTCATGCGCGAGTGTGTGTTGCGTTGCTAGTTCTTAGCCAGGTATGTTATATTATTGTTACATATTGTGCGTACTGTCATGTCTACAGCTATACGTCTCTATCATTGCAATAAGACTGGAGCTAGGTTTGTATGGTCAACAATAAGCTGATAATAATGTGGCTTCATGCGCGAGTGTGTGTTGCGTTGCTAGTTCTTGGCCAGGTATGTTATATTATTGTTACATATTGTGCGTACTGTCATGCAGTGTCTATAGCTATACGTCTCTATCATTGCAATAAGACTGGAGCTAGGTTTGTATCAACAATAAGCTGATAATAATGTGGCTTCATGCGCAAGTGTGTGTTGCGTTGCTAGTTCTTAGCCAGGTATGTTATATTATTGTTACATATTGTGCGTACTGTCATGCAGTGTCTATAGCTATACGTCTCTATCATTGCAATAAGACTGGAGCTAGGTTTGTATCAACAATAAGCTGATAATAATGTGGCTTCATGCGCAAGTGTGTGTTGCGTTGCTAGTTCTTAGCCAGGTATGTTATATTATTGTTACATATTGTGCGTACTGCCATGTCTATAGCTATACGTCTCTATCATTGCAATAAGACTGGAGCTAGGTTTGTATCAACAATAAGCTGATAATAATGTGGCTTCATGCGCAAGTGTGTGTTGCGTTGCTAGTTCTTAGCCAGGTATGTTATATTATTGTTACATATTGTGCGTACAGTCATGTCTATAGCTGTACGTCTCTATCATTGCAATAAGACTGGAGCTCGGTTTGTATCAACAATAAGCTGATAATAATGTGGCTTCATGCGCCAGTGTGTGTTGCCTTGCTAGTTCTTAGCCAGGTATGTTATATTATTGTTACATATTGTGCGTACTGTCATGTCTATAGCTGTACGTCTCTATCATTGCAATAAGACTGGAGCTAGGTTTGTATCAACAATAAGCTGATAATAATGAGGCTTCATGCGCGAGTGTGTGTTGCCTTGCTAGTTCTTAGCCAGGTATGTTATATTATTGTTACATATTGTGCGTACTGCCATGTCTATAGCTATACGTCTCTATCATTGCAATAAGACTGGAGCTCGGTTTGTATCAACAATAAGCTGATAATAATGTGGCTTCATGCGCGAGTGTGTGTTGCGTTGCTAGTTCTTAGCCAGGTATGTTATATTATTGTTACATATTGTGCGTACTGCCATGTCTATAGCTATACGTCTCTATCATTGCAATAAGACTGGAGCTAGGTTTGTATCAACAATAAGCTGATAATAATGTGGCTTCATGCGCCAGTGTGTGCTGCGTTGCTAGTTCTTAGCCAGGTATGTTATATTATTGTTACACATTGTGCGTACTGTCATGCAGTGTCTTTATTTTTTTTTTTTTTATTTATTTATTTATTCAATATTTCACATACAGCGTATTCTGCCATTTGGCGTGAAATAAAAAACATAACAATTGAAACACAGAAACAAGCACAAAGAACACATATTACACATGTGTTTGTCAATACTACGTAAAATGAGTACATAACAAAAACAAACAAAGTACAAAAAAATGCCGGTGAAAGAGACAATGAGCACAATGAAGTATAAAACAGGTAAAAGAGTGTTAAAAACACAGGCAATAATATCTTTATACATATAGGACTTGATCCAGAATAATACAATAAAACAAAAAATAGAAACAAAGAAGCTGTATTAGACAATAGTGTAGTGTTGTAAATAGTGTAAAGAAGAAACAATATCAGAAGCAATTAATGTGTATCAAGATGAGAAATGAAGGATTTAATGAATGGTCGTAGTGGAAAAGAGATCAACGTCCGAAGGCAGCGAGTTGTACAACGTAGTGGCCCGTGTGAGGAAAGATCGGCGTTCTATTTCAGTTCTTGGAGTACATATGTGAAATAAATTACACTGCCGAGTCCTCCTGGATGGTACCCGCACACCCAGGTTTTGAAGGATGTGGTTGCATTGCACGTGACCATTAAAAATTTTGTGTAATAAAAATAAGATCTGATTTCAGTCTGCGCTGTTCAAGTGTGCCAATGCCCAGTTCAAGTAAAATGCTACTATTTGAGAGATGATTAAAATCCGGCACTCTTTTGCGCACAATATAACAAAAGAAAGAAACAACACTGTTTAAAAGATTTAAATTAGTCAGCGCTGCTGAACTCCATACCGGTACTCCATATTCCACGATAGGAAGAACGAGAGATGTGAAATACAACTTCAGCGCCTTCGGGCAATTGATGTTGGTATGCCTATACAGCATGCCCAGCATTTGCATTGCTTTCCTTTTAATTTTGACTATATGATCTAGAAATAGAAACTTCTCATCTAAAACTACACCTAGGTCATTAACTTTGTGCAGCCTTGTCAGTAAGTTACCAGATAGCATATAATCAAACACAATTTGATTTCTCTTCCATGAAATAGACAGCACACCACACTTAGTTACGTTGGGCTGAAGGCCCCACATATCACACCACTCAGAGAGCCGGTCTAGTGCACGTTGCAATTCAATGGCATCTCTAACGGTATTAATACTGCACATTAACTTACAATCGTCAGCATAGAGCAGAATTTTGCACCACGAATTACCAACGAATTGAGTAAGATCGTCAATGAAAAGAACAAACAATAAAGGCCCTAATATGCTTCCTTGGGCTATCCCAGAGGCAACTTTAGTCCATGAGGAGGCCGATCCGGCTAACAATACACGTTGCACTCTGCTGCATAAAAAATCACTGAGAGTAAGCAAAAATGTTCCACATATTCCAAAACGTTCTTTTAGCTTGTAGATAAGAAGGTCATGATTCACCCTATCAAACGCCTTTGTAAAATCTACATAGACAACGTCCAACTGCGATTTATTATGCAGCGTTTCTACTGATATTGCCTGAAGTTCTAACAGGTTGGTTACGCAAGATCTCTGTGGCAAGAAACCATGTTGGGAGTTTGAAAGATATGGGTGCACGAAATTAAGTAATCTAGAGTATAATAGCCGTTCATACACAATAGAGAGGATTGGCAAAATACTGATCGGTCTGTAATTTGTAACATCAAAGTTATAACCTGTCTTTAATATTGGAATAATATTTGCTTTTTTCCAAATAGAAGGAAAGCAACCAGCATTGAAACATCTATTAATAATTTCACTTAGGTGGGGCGAAAGAACCGATGCACATTTTTTTACAAAAATTGCATAGATGTTATCATGACCACAACTCCTTGACTCCGGTATGTTATTAATAATAGCGGCAACCTCCTCAGGGGTTGTACACATAGAGCTAAGGCTGTCAGGAGTTGTACTCAGTAGCGGCCTATTGATATTAGGAGTCAGAGATGGGTCAGAAAAGTTGTCAGAGAAAAATGCATTAAAAAGTTCATCTCTCTCCTCTCCGTTTACGTTTCTATTATTCCACTGAACTTCGGTTGGAATGCGTTCAGACTGACGCCGGGAGTTGATCAGCGACCAGAAACGTTTTGGATTGGTATTGAGTTGACTGCACACTGACTGTATGTAGAGCCGGTAGTCGCGGCGGACAAGTCTGTTGGCATGTGTCCGCAAGTAACGGAAGTTGTTCCGTGTGTGCACATTGGGGTGTGTCTTGTGAAGGCACCAAGCGCGGTATTTGTTTTCAAGAGCTTTTTTTTTTTTTTTTTTTTTTTTTTTTTATTCACTAAATCGTTAATCTTTAACACGCCACCCGCGCTTTCGCGCATATGCGTGTCTTGGTCTCTTTACATATTACATTGTTACACTTACTTAACATGTTTACATTTACATTTTCCAATTTACATTTATACATTTCAAAGTTACATTTATACCTTGAACAATTATATTTATAATTAACATTTAACTTTACATTTAATTTACATATAAACATTTAAGTTATCGATGTACTCGAGCTAGGATGCCCTAAGTTGGGCTATTTTCCTTTCTCCCAAATGCCAGGTTTCTTCTTATGTTTACGATCCTCATCCTCTTATATCCTCTTCTTAGTTTCTTTTTCATCTTTTTACATTTTCTACCTCTTATCCCTTTTCGTTCTCTTTAATGTTTCTTTTTCGCCTTTCTTTCTTTCTTTCTTTCATCAACCTCTCTCTTCTCTCACCTGTGTTGCTTTCTTGACTACCTCCTCTCCCTATCGAGCTGAGGATATTGTTTCTTTCCTTACTGCTCTAACTCTTTTTTGAAGCCTTGCTCCTCACAAATTTTTCTTAGAGCTTAGGTTCTTCTTGTTCTTCTTGACAACTAAAAAGCCGTGCTCCTTGTTGGTTTTCCTTAGTACTTGAGTTCTTCTTCCTCTTCTTGACGACTAGAAAGCCTCGCTCTTCATTATCTTCCTTGGTACTTGAGTTCTTCTACTTCTTCTCGACGACGACAAGTAGAAAGCCTTAACCTCGTTGGTTTCTTCAGTACACGAATTCTTCTTCTTCTTCTTCTTCTTCTTCTTCTACTTCTTCTTCTTGACGACTGGAAGGCCTTGCTCCATGTGGGTTTTCCTTGGTACTTGTGTTCTTGAATTCTTCTTCTTCTTCTTGACGACTAGAAGACCTTGCTCCTTGTAGGTTTTTCTTGGTACTTGAGTTCTTCTTCTTCTTCTTCTTGACGACAAGAGATGTTCCAAGTTCTTCCTCTTCTTTGATTTACCTCTTATTCTTCATCTTCTTCGTCTTCTTTTTCTCAGGAATCCTCCGGCAGACCTCTTCTTCCTGCTAGCTGGAGATGATCCTAGTTCTTAGTCTTCATCATGATCACTCTTCTTTGTCTTCTTACTCTTTCTTTCCGTACTGTCTTCTGTTACTTTCGTTTTTACAGAGTGATCTCAGTCTTCTTTCTCGATGTTATTCCCATATCCGGTTGACTTTCTGTTCGTTGTTTTCTTCCAAGAGCGATCAGTGTACCCTCCAACTTCTCCTTCTGCTTCCAGAAAATCTTCTTGTCTTGCATCTTCCCTTCTTGTCCAAACTTCCTTAGAGAATTCTACCAACTTACGGTAAACCTCTTCATTTTCCACTAAATGTCTAAGGTCTAGTTCTTCTTCTATGCTTCCCATTTCTTCTTCGAAGTATTTCTTTCTTATATCCGAGTACTCTTCACATATCATTACTACATGCCACTGGTCTTCTATTTCTCCGCATCTGCATTGGTCCTCCTTTTCTAGCCCCAGTCTTACAAGGGTCTTCCTAAAAGGCCCATGTCCAGTCAGGCTATAAGTTGTAGCCAGGCCCGGAGCAAACCACGTCCATTTGCGCCTTTCCCTTACGTCCGGCAAGAAGTTGTACAAGTTTCTCCCTTTAGTTGACCCACTCCAGTTGTCCTGCCACCTGTCCCAGCAATCTTCTACAATCCTTCTTACTTCACTTCTTATAAACACTGTTCTTTCTCTTCCGATCGTTAGTGTTATGTTGTTCCTTACATGTAAGACTTCTTTAACCTCATCTTTCCTAATCCAATACCGCAACCCTGCAATAAGTATCTCATATTCTATCGGAAGCTTTCCCGATAGCACCATGAGAGCTTCTGTAGAAACAGTTCTACAGGCCCTAGTTGTTTGCATCAATAGACTTCTTTGCATGGATTGCAGTATTCTTCTAATACGGACTTGTTCAACTTTATTTATCCATGCTGATGCCCCATACGTGATTATGGGTATCGCCACCGCGTCGTATAGTGTACTCATAGTCTTCGCATTTAATCCCCAGTCCTTTCTTGCAATTCTTTTAATCATTCCGAATACATTGGTGATTTTCTTCCTTGTCTGATTTATGTGTGGGATAAAGCTTAATTTCTCGTCCAGTATTAAGCCGAGGTACTTGTATGTTGTCACTTGTTGTATTCGTTTCCCGTTAACTCTTATGGTCGGTATTCTGGTCCTGGAAAATTTGCCCTTAAGCATCATAAACTTAGTTTTTTCTTCCGAGATCTTCATTTTGTGTAATTTGTTCCAAGCGTCTGTCTTATTTAGAGCTTCGTTTCCTCTTTCTTCTAACTCCCTTCTGCTGTTTGCTCTCACCAATATGACCTTGTCATCGGCATAGGCGATCGTAGTAGTACCCTCAGTCTGTATTAGCGTATCCTCATCAAACACCATATTCCAGGCTATGGGTCCCAACACAGATCCTTGTGGGCAACCTCTGTCCACCTTTCTTTCCACACAAGTATAGTTTGTTCTGACCTCGATCTTTCTGTCACTAAAGTAGCTATTTATCATCTTGTACATCTTTTCTGTCACTCCTACTTGTCTAAATCTCCTGACGATACTTGGCCACCAAACATTGTCAAAGGCCCCACTAATGTCAATGAAAATTGCCATAACGTATTTGGTCGGCGCCGTATGTACCTCTCGTAACAGTTTATTAATGGCATCTTCAGTCGATTTACCCTTTCTAAATCCATATTGTGTGTCCGCACATAAGTCAGACCTTAGATAAATACGGTTTATTCTTCCTACTAAGATTCTCTCGAAAACCTTTCCTAACATTGGTAGCAACGTGATTGGTCGATAACTCTCTACTCTGTTGTTAGGCTTGTCTTCCGCCTTTTTCAAAATCTTGATGTTACCTATCTTCCACTCAGTTGCGAAAACTCCCTCATCAAGGCATTTATTGAAGATTCTTCGAATTAATTCCGGGTACATGGTCCAAGTTTTCTCCACCATCTCTTTTTCTATTCCATCCCAACCAGGTGCCTTTCCGGCCTTCATCTTGAGTATGGCCTCTCCAATTTCCTCCAGGGTTACCTCTTCTTCGTGTCCCGTCCCTTTATATGCCTCGTTCTCCTGCCTTATTTTTAGCTGGTCCTCGTTTTCTATTGCCTCGTTGTCTTTAGGTAACATCTTATCTAGGAGAACGTTAATGGTCTCCTCCCAATCTTTCGTTTCTTGTCCTTCTTGATCCAGTACTGAATTGTATACCTCGTCGCCTCGTAGCTTTCCTCTTGTTATCTTGTACACAATCCCCCAAGGGTCCTCATTTCCAGCTTCTTCAACCAATTTCCTCCAAGATGCTTTCTTTTCTTCTTTAATTTGCTTTTGATATTCCCTGCGCGTCTTTGTTACCTCCCTTTTTGCCATCTCCATGTCTTGGTTTTGTTTTTGATTGTGATTTCCATTTACGAATTTTCTCAATCGTTGATATTTTTTCCTTGCATCCTTGAGATCCTGTCGCAGCTTAGTTAGTTCTTGGCTCCACCAGGTGACCGTTCTAGGGTACCTAATTCGTACTTTCATAGCTCGATCCGTGGCAGCTTGTATAGCCGCTGTTGTTTTTCTGACCATATCTGCAGCCGTTCCCGCTAGTGTGAAGTTCCAATCCTCAATTCTCTCTGATAATTCTTCCTCAAAGACCTCCCATATTTCGCTTTACGCACGTTGTACCTTTTTAGTTCGAACATAGTCTTCGGGTCCACTTGCCTCAACGTGTACTCAAAGCTTACTATTCTGTGGTCACTCGCGCACCCATCCTCAATTACTCTCCATTTCGTTATTTGACCCTCATGGAACCCATTAGTCAGGGTGATATCAATATTAGACTCTCCATTGATTGTAGAGAAGGTATAAAAATCGCTTTGTTCATTGATGACTATCAATCTATTGATGTTGATTGTTTCCTCTAAAATTTCACCTCTATTATCTGTTCTTTTCCCGAACCACATGTAAGAGTCAGCGTTGGCATCCAGCCCAATGATTAAATTCTTGTCACTGAGTCTTTTTGCCAGCCTTTCAAGCTGCTCTACATAGGTATCAATAGGGTGTCCATCTTGGAAGTACATGGATGCTATTGCCAACTCCCCAAAGCTGCCTTGTATGAGGGCGCATGCCACGTGAGAAGTACATAGCTCATTGAGTCTAGTGACAACCACCTGCCTGTTCCGTATTATTATTGCCGCAGAGGCACCTTCATCTTGATCTTGACTTTCATTTGCCACTATTCTACATGCCAGGCCATAGCCCTTAACCTTGTTCCTATAGTTATATGGTTCTTGTAGTAGAATTAAATCCACCTCGTTTTCGTCAGCGTACCTCTTTATCTGGCTTGCTACCGCCATCGATCGTTGCGCATTTATCTGAATTATTCTCAGTTTTGCTCTATTATCCTTTTTATCCATAGTCGATTCTGTTTCTAACTGTCTCGATGGCTCTCAGATGCTCTGGACATTTTGGGTCTCTATGACTATGTTTGTCGTTCTTCTTCGCTACATTGCAGTTAATACATCTTGCTTGCTTTTCTTTCCTACCGCAGTCCTTGTTACCATGACCTGTTCTGCCACAATGGCCACATATGCTATCCTCTTCGTTACAATGCTTTGCAATGTGACCGTAGCCCAAACATTTGTAACATTTTGTTGCCACTAGGAATTCTACGACTTTATGAGAGCGGTACCCCAAGTAGACCCGTCCATAATTCATTACTTGTCTGAAGAGAGCAGGTGTTAATTCCATTACCACATTCTTACCCCTCTCGTTGTTTTTACTTCTTTGTACAAAGTTTATCTGTGCACATGTCTTGAACTCTTCGTACGATGTTAAATCCTCGAAGTTCTTTTCATACATTTCCTTCATGATTTCCTCACTGTCCGCTATTACTGGGACATCATATATTAGAATTTTGGGGCGTTTCTTCTGTTGTGTCTCAATTCTAAGCCCACTTTCTTCCAATTTCTTGCTTTCCATGATAGATTCCAAATCTTGATCTGGATCCATCTCGATTACTATTCCATGATCCCTAATTTCTCGTAAGTTCCTTATCTTCATCTTCTTGAACTCATTTTTGAAGGAGGTTATTGCCACTTTTCTGATTTCCTCACTACTTCTCTTCTCAACTGCCTCCTCATTTTCCTTAATGAAGATAACTTTATTGCGGCTTCTCTTTCGCTCGAACATATTTTTCGTTGCTTCCTGCCCATCATTTCCACCTTGCCTTGCTGCTACTTGTGCATAGGTTACACTTGTATTTTCAACAACCTTAGCCGTTAGATCCACTTTGTTTGTCATTTCCGCTAATCTTTCCTGCAGTTTCTCCATACTTTCGGCAATGTCTTGGACTCCACCTTGCATTTCCTCTATTCTTTTGTTTGATACTTCTTGATTAAACGCAAGTTCATTTATCCTGTTCGATGCTTTTGCCAGCTCAAACTTCTCAGCTTTGTAATCCTCCTTAACCTTGTTAAGAGTTTCCACAGCCGTTTCTATGTCCTGATTATTCCTTCCTCTTTCTATTTTCTCCGCCTTCAGCTGGGCCAGTTCCAACAATAGCTCTTGGGCAGTCTCGTCATACAGCTTGACGAGGTCACAGCATGTATTCTTGTTTCCTTGTCCCATTCTGCCGTCACTAGTTATGGTTTTTAAAATCTCATTCTTTAATCTTTTCAGCTCCTCCTTGTTTCCTCGTTCCCTTCCTTCATGCATCTTTTTCTTTCCTTTCTTTACAGACATCTTACTCTCCTTAGTCGGGGTTCTCAACGTTGAGTAACTCCGTTGAAAAGGGTTACTCGATGATGCCTCACTTTCATCCTGTACTTCCAATTCAGAATCCGAGGTCGCGCTTTTGTCGTCAACTTGTTTTGCCTTTTTGTTCTCTTTGTTCATATTTTGTTCCCACGAGTAATGATGATTTACGAGGTCAACTCAGACAGAGCATCTTATCCGAGCAAGGCTACTCTACCCCCAGGTGCGCCTGATTCCCGGGGGGTGGCTCCTAAAGACCAGCACAGTATCCCCGGCGGCCAGCTAGACCTTTCTGCAGAGTTTCCCCACATTAGGTCCGGGGGGTATTTACCCAGTTTTCCTTCTGCAAGGACCAGCCAATTAAGGCAAGACCCCACCCGGTTCTTAGTTCGGTCGACGTAAGGATTTGGGGGATCATGTGCACTAGCCAGCAGTCACCCCCGCCTCCCTCGTTGTCGACCTTAACAGCCACACCACGTGAAGGTGAACCATGGGCTAAGAGAGTAAAGACCCGTAAAGGCAGGACAGTCAGAAACCCCACTCGCGGAAGCTACCTGCCCCAGAGATACAGAGCAGGCACCCCCCACCAGCAACGCCCCCGACCACCCTAACCCCCGTAGCCTCCTCCCCTGACCGAGAACTAGCTCAGTCGTGGCCTGTTTTCAAGAGCTAGCAGCGTATCGTCATTGTACCAGTGTGGGAAATCCTTGTTGCGGCGTGTTGTGTGCGGAATGTGTTTCTTGATTATATCTGTGAGCCACCGAGTGAATTCCGCCACTGACTCATCGGGAGAGAATGACTGAAGTGTATCCCAAGGTAGGGCTAATATGGCGCGCTGAACTTCGTCCCATTGTACACGATGCCATTTGGGCGTGGGTTTATCCGGACAAGCGCGCGGTTAAGTTTGCACACACTTCAAACTAAAATTAACTTGAAGGGGTTCATGGTCAGATGGAAGGCTGTTGATGCTGGTACAGACTCTAACATCTTCTACCGAAGATAGAACGAGATCGAGAGTTGCGGTGTCATTCCTTGTGGGGATGAGACAAAACTGTTTCAGTCCCAAAGCACTAATAAAATGATCATAAAAATAATTGTCTTGGTTGTCGGTACATATCCCACTATCCGGTTGCATCCAGTTTATGTGAAGATTGAAATCGCCAATCAATAGTACCTGTCCCAAGTGAAAGACGTTTAATACTGATTGAAAACAGCGTTCTAATTGGTAATTGTCCTGCGATGGTTGTCTGTAGAAACACCCTACAAAAACTGGTCTGGATGGTGTGTTGACTTGTAACCACACAATTTCACATTGCTCCTCAAGGTCAGGTCTGCGACGCACAGTATAGGGCAGATTTTGGTTGGCAGCGATCAACACGCCACCGCCCCTAGTGATACGGTCTTTACGGTGTATAGTGAAAAAATTAGAGAGAGGAATTTCAGCATCACAAAGTCTCGAATTACACCACGTTTCAGAGAGGGCGATAAAATCAAATTTACAGAAGTCACTTAACTGAGCCGAAAAATCATCCAATTTATTAACGATACTACGGCAATTCTGATAATATACACTGAACTTAGTAATTCTATAGCTATAGTCTATAGCTATACGGTACGTCTCTATCATTGCATTAAGACTGGAGCTAGGTTTGTATCAACAATAAGCTGATAATAATGTGGCTTCATGCGCGAGTGTGTGTTGCGTTGCTAGTTCTTAGCCAGGTATGTTATATTATTGTTACATATTGCGCGTACTGTCATGTCTATAGCTATACGTCTCTATCATTGCAATAAGACTGGAGCTAGGTTTGTATCAACAATAAGCTGATAATAATGTGGCTTCATGCGCGAGTGTGTGTTGCGTTGCTAGTTCTTAGCCAGGTATGTTATATTATTGTTACATATTGTGCGTACTGTCATGTCTATAGCTATACGTCTCTATCATTGCAATAAGACTGGAGCTAGGTTTGTATCAACAATAAGCTGATAATAATGTGGCTTCATGCGCGAGTGTGTGTTGCGTTGCTAGTTCTTAGCCAGGTATGTTATATTATTGTTACATATTGTGCGTACTGTCATGTCTATAGCTTTACGTCTCTATCATTGCAATAAGACTGGAGCTAGGTTTGTATCAACAATAAGCTGATAATAATGTGGCTTCATGCGCAAGTGTGTGCTGCGTTGCTAGTTCTTAGCCAGGTATGTTATATTATTGTTACATATTGTGCGTACTGTCATGTCTACAGCTATACGTCTCTATCATTGCAATAAGACTGGAGCTAGGTTTGTATCAACAATAAGCTGATAATAATGTGGCTGCATGCGCGAGTGTGTGCTGCGTTGCTAGTTCTTAGCCAGGTATGTTATATTATTGTTACATATTGTGCGTACTGTCATGTCTATAGCTATACGTCTCTATCATTGCAATAAGACTGGAGCTAGGTTTGTATCAACAATAAGCTGATAATAATGTGGCTTCATGCGCGAGTGTGTGCTGCGTTGCTAGTTCTTAGCCAGGTATGTTATATTATTGTTACATATTGTGCGTACTGTCATGCAGTGTCTATAGCTGTACGTCTCTATCATTGCAATAAGACTGGAGCTAGGTTTGTATTAACAATAAGCTGATAATAATGTGGCTTCATGCGCGAGTGTGTGCTGCGTGTCTAGTTCTTAGCCAGGTATGTTATATTATTGTTACATATTGTGCGTACTGTCATGTCTACAGCTATACGTCTCTATCATTGCAATAAGACTGGAGCTAGGTTTGTATCAACAATAAGCTGATAATAATGTGGCTTCATGCGCGAGTGTGTGCTGCGTTGCTAGTTCTTTGCCAGGTATGTTATATTATTGTTACATATTGTGCGTACTGTCATGTCTACAGCTATACGTCTCTATCATTGCAATAAGACTGCAGCTAGGTTTGTATCAACAATAAGCTGATAATAATGTGGCGTCATGCGCGAGTGTGTGCTGCGTTGCTAGTTCTTTGCCAGGTATGTTATATTATTGTTACATATTGTGCGTACTGTCATGTCTACAGCTATACGTCTCTATCATTGCAATAAGACTGGAGCTAGGTTTGTATCAACAATAAGCTGATAATAATGTGGCTTCATGCGCGAGTGTGTGCTGCGTTGCTAGTTCTTTGCCAGGTATGTTATATTATTGTTACATATTGTGCGTACTGTCATGTCTACAGCTATACGTCTCTATCATTGCAATAAGACTGCAGCTAGGTTTGTATCAACAATAAGCTGATAATAATGTGGCTTCATGCGCGAGTGTGTGCTGCGTTGCTAGTTCTTTGCCAGGTATGTTATATTATTGTTACATATTGTGCGTACTGTCATGTCTACAGCTATACGTCTCTATCATTGCAATAAGACTGGAGCTAGGTTTGTATCAACAATAAGCTGATAATAATGTGGCTTCATGCGCGAGTGTGTGCTGCGTTGCTAGTTCTTTGCCAGGTATGTTATATTATTGTTACATATTGTGCGTACTGTCATGTCTACAGCTATACGTCTCTATCATTGCAATAAGACTGCAGCTAGGTTTGTATCAACAATAAGCTGATAATAATGTGGCGTCATGCGCGAGTGTGTGTTGCGTTGCTAGTTCTTAGCCAGGTATGTTATATTATTGTTACATATTGTGCGTACTGTCATGTCTACAGCTATACGTCTCTATCATTGCAATAAGACTGCAGCTAGGTTTGTATCAACAATAAGCTGATAATAATGTGGCTTCATGCGCAAGTGTGTGCTGCGTTGCTAGTTCTTAGCCAGGTATGTTATATTATTGTTACATATTGTGCGTACTGTCATGTCTATAGCTGTACGTCTCTATCTTTGCAATAAGACTGGAGCTAGGTTTGTATCAACAATAAGCTGATAATAATGTGGCTTCATGCGCAAGTGTGTGTTGCGTTGCTAGTTCTTAGCCAGGTATGTTATATTATTGTTACACATTGTGCGTACTGTCATGCAGTGTCTATAGCTGTACGTCTCTATCATTGCATTAAGACTGGAGCTAGGTTTGTATCAACAATAAGCTGATAATAATGTGGCTTCATGCGCAAGTGTGTGTTGCGTTGCTAGTTCTTAGCCAGGTATGTTATATTATTGTTACATATTGTGCGTACTGTCATGTCTATAGCTATACGTCTCTATCATTGCAATAAGACTGGAGCTAGGTTTGTATCAACAATAAGCTGATAATAATGTGGCTTCATGCGCGAGTGTGTGTTGCCTTGCTAGTTCTTAGCCAGGTATGTTATATTATTGTTACATATTGTGCGTACTGTCATGTCTATAGCTATACGTCTCTATCATTGCAATAAGACTGGAGCTAGGTTTGTATCAACAATAAGCTGATAATAATGTGGCTTCATGCGCAAGTGTGTGTTGCGTTGCTAGTTCTTAGCCAGGTATGTTATATTATTGTTACATATTGTGCGTACTGTCATGTCTATAGCTATACGTCTCTATCATTGCAATAAGACTGGGGCTAGGTTTGTATCAACAATAAGCTGATAATAATGTGGCTTCATGCGCAAGTGTGTGTTGCGTTGCTAGTTCTTAGCCAGGTATGTTATATTATTGTTACATATTGTGCGTACTGTCATGTCTATAGCTATACGTCTCTATCATTGCAATAAGACTGGGGCTAGGTTTGTATCAACAATAAGCTGATAATAATGTGGCTTCATGCGCAAGTGTGTGTTGCGTTGCTAGTTCTTAGCCAGGTATGTTATATTATTGTTACATATTGTGCGTACTGTCATGTCTATAGCTATACGTCTCTATCATTGCAATAAGACTGGAGCTAGGTTTGTATCAACAATAAGCTGATAATAATGTGGCTTCATGCGCAAGTGTGTGTTGCGTTGCTAGTTCTTAGCCAGGTATGTTATATTATTGTTACATATTGTGCGTACTGTCATGTCTATAGCTATACGTCTCTATCATTGCAATAAGACTGGGGCTAGGTTTGTATCAACAATAAGCTGATAATAATGTGGCTTCATGCGCAAGTGTGTGTTGCGTTGCTAGTTCTTAGCCAGGTATGTTATATTATTGTTACATATTGTGCGTACTGTCATGTCTATAGCTATACGTCTCTATCATTGCAATAAGACTGGAGCTAGGTTTGTATCAACAATAAGCTGATAATAATGTGGCTTCATGCGCAAGTGTGTGTTGCGTTGCTAGTTCTTAGCCAGGTATGTTATATTATTGTTACATATTGTGCGTACTGTCATGTCTATAGCTATACGTCTCTATCATTGCAATAAGACTGGAGCTAGGTTTGTATCAACAATAAGCTGATAATAATGTGGCTTCATGCGCAAGTGTGTGTTGCGTTGCTAGTTCTTAGCCAGGTATGTTATATTATTGTTACATATTGTGCGTACTGTCATGTCTATAGCTATACGTCTCTATCATTGCAATAAGACTGGGGCTAGGTTTGTATCAACAATAAGCTGATAATAATGTGGCTTCATGCGCAAGTGTGTGTTGCGTTGCTAGTTCTTAGCCAGGTATGTTATATTATTGTTACATATTGTGCGTACTGTCATGTCTATAGCTATACGTCTCTATCATTGCAATAAGACTGGAGCTAGGTTTGTATCAACAATAAGCTGATAATAATGTGGCTTCATGCGCAAGTGTGTGTTGCGTTGCTAGTTCTTAGCCAGGTATGTTATATTATTGTTACATATTGTGCGTACTGTCATGTCTATAGCTATACGTCTCTATCATTGCAATAAGACTGGAGCTCGGTTTGTATCAACAATAAGCTGATAATAATGTGGCTTCATGCGCGAGTGTGTGTTGCGTTGCTAGTTCTTAGCCAGGTATGTTATATTATTGTTACATATTGTGCGTACTGTCATGCAGTGTCTATAGCTGTACGTCTCTATCATTGCAATAAGACTGGAGCTCGGTTTGTATCAACAATAAGCTGATAATAATGTGGCTTCATGCGCCAGTGTGTGTTGCGTTGCTAGTTCTTAGCCAGGTATGTTATATTATTGTTACATATTGTGCGTACTGTCATGCAGTGTCTATAGCTGTACGTCTCTATCATTGCAATAAGACTGGAGCTAGGTTTGTATCAACAATAAGCTGATAATAATGTGGCTTCATGCGCAAGTGTGTGTTGCCTTGCTAGTTCTTAGCCAGGTATGTTATATTATTGTTACATATTGTGCGTACTGTCATGTCTATAGCTATACGTCTCTATCATTGCAATAAGACTGGAGCTAGGTTTGTATCAACAATAAGCTGATAATAATGTGGCTTCATGCGCGAGTGTGTGCTGCGTTGCTAGTTCTTAGCCAGGTATGTTATATTATTGTTACATATTGTGCGTACTGTCATGTCTATAGCTATACGTCTCTATCATTGCAATAAGACTGGAGCTAGGTTTGTATCAACAATAAGCTGATAATAATGTGGCTTCATGCGCGAGTGTGTGTTGCTTTGCTAGTTCTTAGCCAGGTATGTTATATTATTGTTACATATTGTGCGTACTGTCATGTCTATAGCTATACGTCTCTATCATTGCAATAAGACTGGAGCTAGGTTTGTATCAACAATAAGCTGATAATAATGTGGCTTCATGCGCGAGTGTGTGTTGCGTTGCTAGTTCTTAGCCAGGTATGTTATATTATTGTTACATATTGTGCGTACTGTCATGCAGTGTCTATAGCTGTACGTCTCTATCATTGCAATAAGACTGGAGCTAGGTTTGTATCAACAATAAGCTGATAATAATGTGGCTTCATGCGCGAGTGTGTGCTGCGTTGCTAGTTCTTAGCCAGGTATGTTATATTATTGTTACATATTGTGCGTACTGTCATGTCTATAGCTATACGTCTCTATCATTGCAATAAGACTGGAGCTAGGTTTGTATCAACAATAAGCTGATAATAATGTGGCTTGATGCGCGAGTGTGTGCTGCGTTGCTAGTTCTTAGCCAGGTATGTTATATTATTGTTACATATTGTGCGTACTGTCATGCAGTGTCTATAGCTGTACGTCTCTATCATTGCAATAAGACTGGAGCTAGGTTTGTATCAACAATAAGCTGATAATAATGTGGCTTCATGCGCGAGTATGTGCTGCGTTGCTAGTTCTTAGCCAGGTATGTTTATTGAGATTAATGCATGGGACTTTCAATCGAAAATCGCTTAGAAGAAGTTGCCAAGTTGTTGTTGATTGATTAATTGGGCTTAACGTCTCATATTTATGCAACGATGGCTAATCGAGACGATGAGCGGGTGATAATGAAGATGATAAAGATGATAATGAAGAATAAAGCCACATCCGAATCAGATACATTGTACGTCGCGTGGGTTGTCATACGGGAGTCCAGCAAGGGAGGGCAGGGCCAAGTGGGAGGAGAAATATTCAATGGGACAGTGGGGTGGAAAGGGGATTGGGGTGTGGACTGCACTTCGTCTGACTTCTCCTCCTCGACCAGTCCGGCTAGCGTGGCCCTACCAGAAGCATACGCTTCCGCCGGCATAGCTCTCGGGATCAACAAAGCACGCAAACCTGCCCACCACGATAAGGTAGCAGTCCCTGGGCAGGCCAAGTTGTTGTTGTATATCTTACGATCAACTAATCAATTCCGTTTTTATCGGGTTAGTCCGGAATGGGAAGTTCTAAATCGATGGCTATACAAATTGAAAATTTCGTTTCAGATCCCAGTTTTCATTATTGTTGCTTTTCAGGTAAAAAAACAAGTCTAACGTATAAATCCCAATTTTGAGGCTATTCGGCAAGATTAAACCAACAATTAGTGACAATATTTATAATAATTGCCATTTGTTGTATTAGCCGACGTGAAAAAGCTAGTCGACTAGCGTCAAAATAGAGATTTGAGATACGCCTTTAAATAATGATCATGACAGAATACAAAATTACGTTTACAAGTCTATGGTAGGGGCCCGCCAGCTCGATATAGGTTCTATTGCCCGGGGGCCCGTGGGTTTCTAGCTACGCCACTGCCTTCAACCAAATGTCCATCAACCGGTGCTATTTGTGTTTCAGCTTCTCACATTATGCTCTGCTGCCAGTATCGATTGTAAGTATAGCAATATCTTACTTTTACCGCCTCATATTTGAAAAGCGGTGGCTTTGTAAATATATTTGTTTGGATTTATTTATTTTGTATTTCCTGTTCAGTTATAAACGAGTACAATAATTAATGGAACTTTACAATAAATAATTGAAAAATCATATAATAGGAAGAACAGCAATATTTGCAACCATATTATAAAGAAGACGAGATTAATATTTAGTATTTACCAGATAGTATTTAAATACTTTTGTCCAAAACCTGTGTCAATACAGATTATAACTGAAGTAAACGTAACTAATATGGCCATTTGGGAATATAAAATGTACCAAGCATGTGTTTTGTGTTTGTTTCAGTTGAAGTTGAAGACCAGATTGATCCCGGGGAAGGTACTGTTTACAGTTGAGGCCACTGCTTCTAGTCGTGGGCTGGGCTTTCTATTCACCATCGATTATTTCCCATCATTTACAAATAAGGCAACGTAATTTCATTCTTTTTTCTGGAATTTTACTATGCATTTTTCATCCAAAATTCCAAAATCAAAATTTAACACTATATTATCATGTTTCATAATTCTTACGATATATTATAATAAGAACGTATGCCCCGCCTCAAGATTACTCTTACAGGAGAGTACAAATATTGAATGTGTATTATGTACGTTTTTATGTATGTATGTATGTATGTATGTATGTATGTATGTATGTATGTATGTATGTATGTATGTATGTATGTATGTATGTATGTTTGTATGTATGTATGTATGTATGTATGTATGTCTGTCTGTCTGTATGTATGTATGTATGTATGTATGTATGTATGTATGTATGTATGACTCTATTGAAAAATAAACTAAAACTACAGGTAAAAATGTGTATATTATTTTTGGTACGTTTTTTGATAAAAATGTGTTCAGCTGTACGTACCATATTTATGTACAAGTAAGTATATAACAATCCTATTACTAATATGTCCTAGTAACTAGAGCACTAACAACCAAACACCGGTGTACATGGAACAGGTCTTGCCGCCAAACAAGTGTTGCTTATTTAGGCGGGAATAGTAGCGAACAGTCTTAGGTAATAACAGCAAGCGCCGGTCGGAGCGGGGTAACTATAAGTCGGATAAAAAGGTATACATGAAACAGGTCTTGCCGCCAAACAAGTGTTGCTTATTTAGGCGGGAATAGTAGCGAACAGTCTTAGGTAATAACAGCAAGCGCCGGTCGGAGCGGGGTAACTATAAGTCGGATAAAAAGGTATACATGAAACAGGTCTAGCCGCCAAACAAGTGTTGCTTATTTAGGCGGGAAGAGTAGCGAACAGTCTTAGGTATAACAGCAAGCGCGGGTCGGAGCGGGTAACTATAAGTCGGATAAAAAGGTATACATGAAACAGGTCTTGCCGCCAAACAAGTGTTGCTTATTTAGGCGGGAATAGTAGCGAACAGTCTTAGGTAATAACAGCAAGCGCCGGTCGGAGCGGGGTAACTATAAGTCGGATAAAAAGGTATACATGAAACAGGTCTAGCCGCCAAACAAGTGTTGCTTATTTAGGCGGGAAGAGTAGCGAACAGTCTTAGGTATAACAGCAAGCGCGGGTCGGAGCGGGTAACTATAAGTCGGATAATAAGGAATCTGCCGTTCACTTTCCTTATGGTTCCATCAAGTTGAATAGGCTACCATTTGCATCTTCTGCAACGAAGCGAAAGGAAGTAAAAGGGCGGCAAGGAAAAGGAGAAGGGGAAGAAAAGGGAAAGCCAAACACCCCCCCCCCCCCCTCGATTTCATCTTCATATTTCACCCGCTTGTCGTCTCGATTAGCCAAGTTGCAAAAATATGAGACGTAAAGCCCAAATATCAATCAATCAAGCGCCGGATCACCTGGTTCACATGTTCAGCCCCTTTCTATCACACCTACCTGGCTGGGTTCCCAAACCATCAGGACAGGTGTCCCTCAAGGGTCTGTACTGAGCCCCACGCACTTCAGACATGCCAACTATGCCCCCAGGCTTCGAGATTCACCTGTTCGCCAACCTCTTCCTCGTCGGCTGTACTCGCCGTTCGCAAACTACAGTCGGACTTGGACGTTGTCTATCCTTGGTACGAGAAATGGCGCCTCTCATTGAACGCTGACAAAACATCTGCAACTCTCTTCTCCACGGGACGAGGTGATCCACGCCCTCCCCTAACCATTTCTGGCAGACCCATCGCTTGGTCATCTACAAATCGCTAACTGGGGCTCTGATGGACAAGCGCCTTACATGGGGACCCCACAATGCCCACGTCCTGGACAGAGCCCGCCGGAAGTTCTTTGCCCTTCACTCTCTCCTGCGATCAGACTCCATCTCGGCCGGAGATTGCCTGCGTATCTTCACGACGATAATATACGCCCCACCCTCCTGTACGCTTCTCCCATATGGGGGGGTGCGGCCAAAACCCACACGCTGAAACTGCATCGTTTTCAAAACATGGCTCTTTGGACTATACTCCGGCTTCCGAAGTTTACCAGAGTGGCCATGCTCCACACAGCCCTTGGAACGCCACTCGTATCAGACCCCATCGCATCTCGAGCCAGACATTTCTACAGTGCCCTGGTAACTCACCCTCATCTCACAGTCCATCATCAACTTCTATTTACGCCAAAACCCCTTACAGGTTTCGACGCCCAATCTCCAGCACGGGTACCCCAGGGCTCGCCCCGTGAGAATACCCAAGCGAACACCCGTCCATCCAAGAAGGGTGCCTAAGCGACCTAAGCGACCATCTGCTCGTCTCGTGAGGGCTCCCAAAGGTCCCTCAAATCGTCTTCCCCTTACAGCAAAAAAGAGGCGGGTGCTGTGATCCGTTCCAGACTATGCCAAGGGCCCTGGGCCCTGGATGGTTCAGCCCTAGACTGAGACGCCCCCCCCCCCCCTCCCCCCCAGGCTCCTAATAAGCACTCATTCAGTCTCCTTCTCGTTTTTTCACACTGACTCCTTTGTAGGAGGTTCTACCCCCCTCCCCCCCCCCCATCTTCACACTTACTTTATTTTCTCCCCAGCCCTCTGCGTTACGCGTTTTCACCTCTGTAGTCTTTGATCTGCTCTAGAGGGCCCAGTGCAAGAGAGCGTTCCAGCAAAGTTCAATGCTGAACTATTGTATCTAATATAAAAAAATCAATCAATCAACGAAGCGAATCCACTACGTCACCTGTGAATACATACTAACATACTATCTTGCCCCATGTTATCGTATACTGCCAATACTACCAATAGAGATTATTCACGGAAGTGTTTGAGTTTCAGATCTGATAGATCATGTCCGCCGCGGCCGAGGTTTAGTCGATATACTGAAATGGCCGTTCTGCAAACCGAAGGAGTGGCTGGACAAGCTCGGAGTGCCGAACTACGACCTGCTCTCGTGTGTAACGGTGACCACCGAGTACGCCCCGCCCATGCTCTACTAGGCAATCTACCCTGGATGTACGACAACAAATATTGAGCAAAGAAATGATGAAGTTCGTTGAAACAAGTCTCTTCTATACTATTGAGCCCTACCCTTCGTTTCCTTGACAAAACCAATATATCTAGACTGTGTTAAATATGCGGTTAAACATGCTTCAACGGAAATCTTTAGCCAAGTGCTCATGCAGTCCAGTGGCGGCTCGTGGTATAAAATAATACGGAGGCCAGGACAATTCAAGAAAGATCGAATATGGAAGCAATGGAAATTAGCGGCAGTTCAGGGGGATCTAGGGGGCGAGCCCCCCAGTTTGCCCCGCAGGGCGATTTTTTTAAACTGCATTTTTTTACGTTGTTTAAGTTGTTATAATGTCGTTGTGGATGTGGATTTAAGTTTCCAGATTTAAGTTGACGACACTTGCCATTAACCATAACAATCTCCATACCATAACGAACAAAACTCGCGCTGTTTCTCTCCATCCCTTTGCAGTAATGGCAAAGCTGGTTTCAGTCCTCCGTCTTATTTTAAATCTTTATTTACTCTTTCCTCGAAGCATGTCTCGTTAATGGTCGCACTAATAACTCGTCCACTATATTTGACTTCATTGAATCAAGCAACAACACAGGAAGAACAACAGCAGAAAAACAACCGACAATCCCCTGCAAACTACAAACTGCTGAGTATGAGATATTATGGGAAGCGGGCGACTCGGTTATTTTCGTGAACATCCCGAAAAGAAACGGAGCGGCCGGCCTCCTCAGGCAGCAACTTAGGCGGGGAGGGCGGGAGTATGCATACCGCATTCCCCCGCACACCGCTCAGGTACCTTAGAGCTGAGGCCCGGGCTCACAAAGTTCCTCGCGTTTCTACTGGTTCAACGCGGCTAGCAGCCACATTCTGAAGAGGCGCGAAATTTTGAAACGTTGAACATTTTTTGTTTGACAACTTTTACGATGAATATGTATATTATCTAAGATGAACATTAAAATACATAGAACCATTTTAAACAAGATCACAGACAAGATCAATCCTCCTCCCTCCAGAAATGTTTGAGGAGGCCCGGCCTCCCTTGCCTCCCCCACCAGCCGCCACTGTGTCAGTCAGTGACATTGTATTATGTCAGCGACATGGCCTCATGTCAGTGATATTGTCTCATGTCAGCGACATTGTCTTATGTCAGCGACATCTATGTTGGTCCCACAAAACCCTGAAGCCATGGGTTTATTTACAGATTCTTGAAGTTTAGAAAACACTGACGTACAACAGAGGTATAATGTCTTTATTTATAAAACAAACAATTATTTAATTTGCATTTTTTAGAGCATTGTTTTCTATATATTTTTCATTAATTGGTTAAAAAAAAAAAATACAGTGTCAACACATTTCTTTCTAATTTATCTAAACTTATAACGTAACTTTACTTATTTAAGTAAATTGCTCAAGGGGATATCATTTCAATTCCTCTCCCTAAGTTTTATATTGAGCAAGATTATTTATATATTTATTTTACGTAGGTGCATATGTGTGTTGTATATTTTGTTGGTTAAATATTTTAATACACGAGTGCCGGTAGTTTGTGCTCAGAAGGAACCTTTACCTTATTCAGGATACTTTATTCAGGAGTCCGCCAGTTTGATTCCAGCCACCAGTCATCCTAACCCATTGTATCTAAACTAGGTTCAACAGACATTTCTTCACACATATTCTAGTATAGTTAGCCGGACACCGGGTAAAGATGCTTTCTAACAACCTTCAGCAGGGAGCTCTTCGAAACATCACGTATTATTCAAGATTATTAGATAATTGGAAGTCCTTTTACTAAAATCGTGGGGTTGACATTAAAAAAAAAAAACGGTTCCACTTTATAAAAATGTACAAAAGAATCACAAAACCGAAAAAAATCACCGAAATAAAAATAATTACCGAAATCAAACAAAAATCATGGAATTTAAAGAAAAGACTAAAGTAAAAGAAAAAAATCGACGAAATCAAAATGATTTAAAACAATCACGAAATCGAAAAACATCACCGAAATAAAGAAAACTACCGAAATCAGAAAAAATCACGGAATTACAAGAAAAACACTGAAGTAAAAGAAAAAACCGACGAAATCAAAATGATTTAAAACAATCACGAAATCGAAAAAAAATCCCCGAAATCTTATTTGTAATAAAAATAATCAAAAACTTAATTTGGTATAAAACAATATACAAAATCAACTATATTACAAAATCCGATGAAATAAAAAACACAAAAAAATAATTGAATTTTAAAATATCAGCAGAAATAAAAAATAAATAAAAACAATTACGTATCAAATCGTATCAATTTTGATTTCGAAATGAAAAATCAGTGTACATAAAACATTTGAGTTCTCTACCCCTCGACTAAGATAATAAATAGTGCATGTGATAATGGGATGAGTGCAGTAACTCTATCTATCACCAATCACCATTCACCATTCACCGGATATTGATAACAGGAACTCAATGTTTGTTATCTTAGAAGTAAAAGGTCGTAGAAAAATGTTATATTTTGACACAGGTCGCTTCTAAAATGTACGAAATTTGCAACTAGGTCTTACGTTCGAAAATACTAAATTGTAAAAAGATATTTCTCTCACATCTAAAAATAAAAAATATCAAAACAATATCAAGGCCTAATCGCATTGTTTCATTTGAAAAAATGTACAATAAATGGACGATTCAACATTTTCTATAGTTATCTTAATGTATTTAAAATAGATATAGAAATAAGTACTTAAATTGGCAATTTTACATTGAAAAGCCAAATACAAAAATTCAAATAAATGTAAGATCGTAATCCTTACTCCGTGTAACAACAAACATTTTTGTATCACCTCAGGGAAGTCTACTTCTATATCGACATTCCGTGTTTCTACGCGACGACGTGAGATAGCGACGCTAGTATCACCGCAAGGAAGTCTACTTTTATATCGACAGGACCTCGTGTTGGTTCTACGCGACGACGTATGACAGCGACACTAGGCTGATCCAAGTGCATAAACAGACGAGGACACACTGGGTGAATCTGTGCAGATAGTACAACCTGAAACAGAAAACAAACACACCATTATTCGCGATCGCAAAACTTCGATACGCCCCTAGCGAACAAAATTATCCCTAAGCTAACGGGTCTAGCGCTCTAACTGTCTGCGGATTCTCGCACAAACCACGCGGTACTAATCTCGTTCTAGCTGTTATACTATTCATTTTGAAGGAAAAACTTATAGAAAGGCGTATTTAGTTTACATGCCAATAGTCATCACAAAGGTTATTTCAAAATTATAGACCCAGTAGTTTACTTGTTATAAAAATATCGGAAAATGAGCAAAATTTCTAATTGTTTTTTCAACTAAAATTGTTGAAAAACTAATGATCGGATTTTGACGAGAGTTCCTTTGGAACATGTACCAACAATGTAAGAAAATAAACAAATAAACTTTCTAGATAGAAAGTGCCCCGAACGAAAATTCATAGCATGCACTAACATGCAGGGTGCAGCGGTTGGACCTCAAAAGCAGAGGTTTTGGCCGTGAAACTACGCACCCTGCATGTTAGTGCATGCTATGAATTTTCGTTCGGGGCACTTTCTATCTAGAAAGTTTATTTGTTTATTTTCTCAGATTGTTGGTTCATGTTCCAAAGGAACTCTCATCAAAATCCGATCATTCGTTTGTCAACATTTTAAGTTTAGAAAACAATAAGAAATCTTGCTAATTTTCCGATTTTTTGCGTGAATTGTTATAACAAGTAAACTACTGGGTCTATAATTATGAAATTACCTTTATGATAACTATTGGCATGTAAACTAAATACGCTTTCCTATAAGTTTTTCCTTCAAAATGAATAGTATAACAGCTAGAAGGAGATAAGTGATCAACGTTCCAGCGATACCGCCAATGTCACACAGAGAAGTTGACCCGGCACGGCCGCCACATTGGCCAGTGACGTCACTTTTAAACGTCCTTGAGATCGCGAATACCAAATACCTTAGTAACCAGCTGCGCTAGAATACAGGACAATCGCGGTGTTTAGCATGTAAGAAGGCGGCGAACGGCGAAAGTAACGCATTCTGTCGGAGCGGTTCGATGGCTGCGCGGCAAATATGAATTTACTATGGCGCTTCCCATAAGAGTCAGCGAAGTAGCATATGGTTTGACCTTTGCGTCCGCGAGCTCGGCATTTACGTTTTAATTTGGAACATTACAACAAACATTCTCATTGATCCACTACTTAAGAAGACCGAGATATATATAGGTTAACTAGAAACCACAACAAACTATGTGTATTGCATGAAAGCATAATTTATACGTTCTGTAGGCGGAATGATCATCGACTCATTATTTATTGCTGGTATGTGGGTGGACCAAGCCATTGGTGAAATGGGGAGGGGGGAGGTTTTGATGAATTGTCAATACAGACTTCAAAATGTATCTACTTGAATTAACCCTATATTATTATGAAGGCCACATGCCTCTCAACCACATGCTTATCAATAGCATCAGCTTCACTCATAATTGCACCTTTCTTAATATTCTGTACACAATCTTAACCCACGTAATTTCGCACAATTTCCCTCTTCCACAAAACACAAAAGACACAATGAAGGATATGAAAGGTACATAATAATATGAATGAAAGAAAGTCTGTTACGTAAACATTTAGTAGGTAGTATGTATTTAGCAGAGTAAAACATGTTTCATATAAAAGTAATATAGGTTACAGCCTAATTAATAACACAAAGTATACATATAATAATCATATAATATGATACTGTATAACAGTGGTTCCCAACCTTTTTTGACTCAAGGCACCCCAAGCCTACATTCAATAGACACATGGCAACCCCCCCCCCCCCCCCTACCCCTTATCACTTTTGTTATCACTAATTTTGAAAATATATAAGAATATGGTAATAAATCAACATTTTTTAAATTTTTTAAAATGATTTAATTACTGTATAACTACTTACAGTAGGATATACATACATGCAGTAACAGAAGTACATAAGTACAGTAACGCCCGTGAGTACCGGGTCTCCAAACGTCTACAAATGCAGTAATTTTTGTGCTTTTGTATTTTTTTTCCCTAATACAAGACGTTTAAAATTGTTGTTCTGAGCTTTTATAAAACCATTTAGTAATACATTTATGCATTTGTCAATAAAAACATACAAGCAGTCAGTACACAAACCGGTCGAATGTGGTCGAAAAAAATTTAAAAAAACTCCAACATGCTTTTTTAAGACATTGAAAAATTCTCATAGACAAATACCGGCAAAAATACGAGACGTATGAAATCTGTTAAAGCACCATAACTCGGACACCCGTAAAGTCTAATTTTTTAAAGTAACGTTTTCAAATAGAAAAATGTCCATTTATTAATATTAAACACAATTATTTGTTATATGACGTATTTATAACACTTATAATATACAAAAAGAAAACTTTTGTATGCGTGTTTTCTTAACGCCGTGAAAAATGCGTTGCGCGAACGTCTGTCATTCAGTGTAAGGGTGACTTTTTGAAAATGTTTTTTCATGCCCCTGTACGATAGAGCTTTTAGTATCGGGACAAAGAAAAAAAACCCATTTCGAAAGTACCAACTTGACGCAAAAAAATCAAAACTGAAACCGTGTAGAGAAAATGGAAAAGTGCCCATAACTAAGCATCCGGGACGAAACTCAAAAATCGCTTCGTTAATAATCAAGATTAGTGGTTATATTTTTAAAATGAAAAAGTCGAGAAAGTTTTCAAACAAAAAATGTGGAAAAAAGTGGTACACGCGCTTTTTAAAAACTCACTTTACCAAATGTACACAATTTGATTGACGAAAGTTCCGGGACAAATCCAAAAAATTTCCAAATCCCAGTTACCTAGATGGTAAGCGTTGGTAACGAAACAAAAACGAACGTTATATCTCGTTTGGTTCGACGGGCAGGGCCGTTTGAATGTGACGCCTTAAAAACGTACCAAATCCGGCCTCCGTTTCCGGTCTCAGTTTTCGTAAAACTTTCGTGTTTGGGTGTCCGTACCTTTTGAACGGGACAATATATATTCTTGTAGGGCACCTCAAAAGATGCACAATTCAATTAACTTGGGATCACAAGGATCGAAAAAAATCCCCAAAAACATTTGAATTTTTTACAATTTTTCCCGCAAAACCGGAGCGCCAAATACGCACACTTGGCGAGATAAAACACGTCGGGGGTGGAAAAGGGGTTGACACACAGACTCGAAAAAAATACCCACGTGTAGCCAAAGACATGGCGCCAAAAACTGTAGCGACAGACCGGGGGAAAAAGTCACGTGCGGGGGGCCAGCACATTAATTTACTACTGCTTTGAACCTAAGCAATCAATTTCGATCGAACCGCTCCGGTAGTGGTGCTAGTGTCGGCTTTTCGCCACTATTTCACGGCAGTGTCCAGTATTCTAGCGCAGCTAGTTAGTAAGGTATTTGATTATACGCTCTCTCTCAAGGACGAATTATCATGACGTCAATGACAAACAATAGATGATGTTTAGAATTGATCTAGAAAGCCGTGATAAGTTCTATCTAAGGGTCCTTGATAGTTATGTTAAGTTACATTTTCCACTGTTGTGCATTGTTGTCATTAAAGACCTAGAGAGCCGTGATTAGCTCTATCCAAGGGTCATAGATCAATTCTGAAAAAGGTCTATTGCAATATCGACCAATCCGCACAAAGTTCGACGATGCGCGCTACGTCAGTACTCCTTGACTGTAGAGACATGTTTTCCCGCTAGAAAGCTCTGCGATCATAAATACCTTTCATCAGTCTCATCCAGTGGCGTATTCAGGCCTGCGCGCTAAACTCGAGAGCAATAATCTTGTTGAGAACACATGCGCACGCAGGTCCTATGCCTTTGAAAGTAGTCGAAGAACCGAAAAAATATTACTACTACAAGTTGAGGTAGTTTTTGTATCAGTTAAGAACGTATGTCAACCCAATCACCGCTACGCAGCGCTAGTTGTTCAATGGAGCCGCCACCCAGCAAACTTAAGGAGGTACTAAGGATGTACTCAGTTCATACTACACCGTCCTAGTAGGAAGATATTAGGAGGTCCCCTAGGAGGTCCCAGTACTTCTTTAGTCCATCCTCACAACGCGCATAATGTCACAGGAAATAGGAGGTGTATCCTGTTTGTATGCACTGAGGGTGTTGTTAGGAGATCCTACTTATAGGAAGTCTGTACCGAAGATAGCTTCAGTCTGTTCTTAAGAGCTCCTTAGTCTCTCCTACTTAGGACTTAGGAGGCACCTCTGAATTTTAAGATGTCCTAGGAAGGACTTAGGAGGTCCCTCTTAGGACATGTTAAAATTAAGTGGTATCTCCTATTTAATTGCGATCTTAATTACTGCAATAGATTCCTTTGATTACCTACCCCTGTTTCTTCTTTTTGCACTGGGCCCCATGATATAGCATAGAAAACAGTGCAAAACATACCAAAGGTGTAGGTAAATCAATCGAACCTATCGATCGTATAATGACAAAGTATTTATCAGACATGCATTTCAATGCCGGTTAACGTTAAACAATCGTAACATAATATGTGCTCTGTGATTGGTTGTTGGGCGAGCCTGAGGAAAGGCTGAGTTGAGGAGCACATGAGGAACGACTACGCATTTGACCCGTAGTATGTGTTGTATTTTTTTTACAGTATTTGCACAACACTAAAAAACAGGACAGTAATGATTTAATCTCAAATGAAACAAATGCAGTTAATAATCTAGGCATCTTTACAGATGTTTACTTAGTAAATAGTTATTATATATATCGTGAAGGGAGAATTCCACCAACTTAAAAATATCCCGGTCGCCAGATGCACGGGTCATACCAAAAAGAAAAACATACAAAAAAACTAGCAAATACTTCCAAACTTTAAAAAAAATGTATGAGGCCAATAAATACCAACATTTATGATTTAATATATTTTGGTCAACTTTGCTAATTTTAAACACATAATGAATGTTACTAAACAAAAATTGCTAATAATTTATTTCAAAAAAAGAAAAACACGGCAGTCAATTTACACAAGAGACTTTCTAGCAGTTATATCGTAGAATTTAGGCCCCCCAACATAAATGTTTTTGATTTCACTCGCTGACTGCAGTGGCGTAGCCATTCGGCAATTTCATGTTCCAAAACTCGCCGCAGCGCTGTTGATGAAACTGGTCAATCCTGAAAAAGGTCTATTGCAATATCGACTAATCCGCACAAAGTTCGACGATGCGCGCTACGTCAGTACTCCTTGACTGTGGAGACATGTTTTCCCGCTAGAAAGCTCTGCGATCATAAATACCTTTCATCAGTCTCATCCAGTGGCGTATTCAGGCCTGCGCGCTAAACTCGAGAGCAATAATCTTGTTGAGAACACATGCGCACGCAGGTCCTTTGCCTTTGAAAGTAGTCGAAGAACCGAAAAAATATTACTACTACAAGTTGAGGTAGTTTTGTAACAGTTAAGAACGTATGTCAACCCAATCACCGCTACGCAGCGCTAGTTGTTCAATGGAGCCGCTATACGAGTACTGGTATACTGTGGTAGTGATAATTAACAAATACATACATACATAATAACAATACTAATGATAACAATAATAATATAAATAATAACATTGATGATATTATTGTTAGTAATAATAATGAAAATAACAATAAAAATAATAATAATAATAAAAAAAAATAATAATAATAATAATAGTAATAATAATAATAATAATAATAATTATAATAATAATAATAATAACAATAATAATGATAATAGTGATAGTAATAATAATAATAATAATAATAATAATAATAATAATAATAATAATAATAATAATAATAATAATAATAATAATAATAATAATAATAATAAATTTTATTTTTTATTTTATTTCATTTATTTCATTGACACAAAAATACATATCCACTCATTTTGGCATAAGACCACCATGAGCACTATGCTCGCGCGGTGGTTAGCTCACAATGTCATTAAAAACAAATATTTAATTGCTGTGCCGCCGCCTAATAACCATATACATATACACACAACTAAAAACTAAAAATTAAAACATTTAAAATGTTAAACTACAAATAGATATTAAAACAACATTTGTATCACTCAATTAAAAAAGTATCTGTTGATTCGATTTGCTTTAAAACATCCCTAGCTTTCATTTTGAAATTACTCAGAGTCATCCTAGCATTAAAGTTAGGCAATAACTTAACCATTATGTTAAAAAGAGTTGGTCCTCTATATGACAGTTGATTGCGCGCATTTGACATTACAAACTTAGGGACATTAATTTTATACAATAAAGCTTGTCTTGTAATAGAGGAACTGACCACTGGTTTATATGAACAAGAATTATTAAAAACATACACGACAGTCTTAAAAATATACAAATGTTTCAAAGGTAAAATACATAACATCGAATATAGAAAAGTGGTGGAATCTCCTTTCCGCATATTACAGATAGTTCTAAGTGCAGTGCAAAGTTCTGTGACGTAATACCAATACGTAATACAAAAATAATAAAAAATAATACGTAATACGTAATACCACGTAAATACCACGGCCAGAGTCTAGCTCTCACCTGTTGCTGCAAGGGCCCTATACCACGGCCAGAGTCTAGCTCTCACCTGTTGCTAGTGCCCTATACCACGGCAGAGTCTAGCTCTCACCTGTTGCTGCAAGGGCCCTATACCACGGCCAGAGTCTAGCTCTCACCTGTTGCTGCTAGTGCCCTATTCCACGGCCAGAGTCTAGCTCTCACCTGTTGCTAGTGCCCTATACCACGGCCAGAGTCGAGCTCTCACCTGTTGCTAGTGCCCTATACCACGGCCAGAGTCTAGCTCTCACCTGTTGCTAGTGCCCTATACCACGGCCAGAGTCTAGCTCTCACCTGTTGCTAGTGCCCTATACCACGGCCAGAGGCTAGCTCTCACCTGTTGCTGCAAGGGCCCTATACCACGGCCAGAGTCTAGCTCTCACCTGTTGCTGCTAGTGCCCTATTCCACGGCCAGAGTCTAGCTCTCACCTGTTGCTAGTGCCCTATACCACGGCCAGAGTCTAGCTCTCACCTGTTGCTGCTAGTGCCCTATACCACGGCAGAGTCTAGCTCTCACCTGTTGCTAGTGCCCTATACCACGGCCAGAGTCGAGCTCTCACCTGTTGCTAGTGCCCTATACCACGGCCAGAGTCTAGCTCTCACCTGTTGCTAGTGCCCTATACCACGGCCAGAGTCTAGCTCTCACCTGTTGCTAGTGCCCTATACCACGGCCAGAGGCTAGCTCTCACCTGTTGCTAGTGCCCTATACCACGGCCAGAGTCTAGCTCTCACCTGTTGCTAGTGCCCTATACCACGGCCAGAGTCTAGCTCTCACCTGTTGCTAGTGCCCTATACCACGGCCAGAGTCTAGCTCTCACCTGTTGCTGCTAGTGCCCTATACCACGGCCAGAGGCTAGCTCTCACCTGTTGCTAGTGCCCTATACCACGGCCAGAGTCTAGCTCTCACCTGTTGCTAGTGCCCTATACCACGGCCAGAGTCTAGCTCTCACCTGTTGCTAGTGCCCTATACCACGGCCAGAGTCTAGCTCTCACCTGTTGCTGCTAGTGCCCTATACCACGGTCAGAGTCTAGCTCTCACCTGTTGCTAGTGCCCTATACCACGGCCAGAGTCGAGCTCTCACCTGTTGCTAGTGCCCTATACCACGGCCAGAGTCTAGCTCTCACCTGTTGCTAGTGCCCTATACCACGGCCAGAGTCTAGCTCTCACCTGTTGCTAGTGCCCTATACCACGGCCAGAGGCTAGCTCTCACCTGTTGCTAGTGCCCTATACCACGGCCAGAGTCTAGCTCTCACCTGTTGCTAGTGCCCTATACCACGGCCAGAGTCTAGCTCTCACCTGTTGCTAGTGCCCTATACCACGGCCAGAGTCTAGCTCTCACCTGTTGCTAGTGCCCTATACCACGGCAGAGTCTAGCTCTCACCTGTTGCTAGTGCCCTATACCACGGCCAGAGTCTAGCTCTCACCTGTTGCTGCTAGTGCCCTATACCACGGCCAGAGTCTAGCTCTCACCTGTTGCTGCAAGGGCCCTATACCACGGCCAGAGTCTAGCTCTCACCTGTTGCTGCAAGGGCCCTATACCACGGCCAGAGTCTAGCTCTCACCTGTTGCTGCAAGGGCCCTATACCACGGCCAGAGTCTAGCTCTCACCTGTTGCTAGTGCCCTATACCACGGCCAGAGTCTAGCTCTCACCTGTTGCTAGTGCCCTATACCACGGCCAGAGTCTAGCTCTCCCCTTTTGCTTGTGCCCTATACCACGGCCAGAGTCTAGCTCTCACCTGTTGCTAGTGCCCTATACCACGGCCAGAGTCTAGCTCTCACCTGTTGCTAGTGCCCTATACCACGGCCAGAGTCTAGCTCTCACCTGTTGCTAGTGCCCTATACCACGGCCAGAGGCTAGTTCTCACCTGTTGCTGCAAGGGCCCTATACCACAGCCAGAGTCTAGCTCTCACCTGTTGCTGCAAGGGCCCTATACCACGGCCAGAGTCTAGCTATCACCTGTTGCTAGTGCCCTATACCACGGCCAGAGGCTAGCTCTCACCTGTTGCTAGTGCCCTATACCACGGCCAGAGTCTAGCTCTCACCTGTTGCTGCAAGGGCCCTATACCACGGCCAGAGTCTAGCTCTCACCTGTTGCTAGTGCCCTATACCACGGCCAGAGGCTAGCTCTCACCTGTTGCTAGTGCCCTATACCACGGCCAGAGTCTAGCTCTCACCTGTTGCTAGTGCCCTATACCACGGCCAGAGTCTAGCTCTCACCTGTTGCTAGTGCCCTATACCACGGCCAGAGTCTAGCTCTCACCTGTTGCTAGTGCCCTATACCACGGCCAGAGCCTAGCTCTCACCTGTTGCTGCAAGGGCCCTATACCACGGCCAGAGTCTAGCTCTCACCTGTTGCTAGTGCCCTATACCACTGCCAGAGTCTAGCTCTCACCTGTTGCTAGTGCCCTATACCACGGCCAGAGTCTAGCTCTCACCTGTTGCTAGTGCCCTATACCACGGCCAGGATCTAGCTCTCACCTGTTGCTGCAAGGGCCCTATACCACGGCCAGAGTCTAGCTCTCACCTGTTGCTAGTGCCCTATACCACGGCCAGAGTCTAGCTCTCACCTGTTGCTAGTGCCCTATACCACGGCCAGAGTCTAGCTCTCACCTGTTGCTGCTAGTGCCCTATACCACGGCCAGAGTCTAGCTCTCACCTGTTGCTAGTGCCCTATACCACGGCCAGAGTCTAGCTCTCACCTGTTGCTGCTAGTGCCCTATACCACGGCCAGAGTCTAGCTCTCACCTATTGCTAGTGCCCTATACCACGGCCAGAGTCTAGCTCTCACCTGTTGCTAGTGCCCTATACCACGGCCAGAGGCTAGCTCTCACCTGTTGCTAGTGCCCTATACCACGGCCAGAGTCTAGCTCTCACCTGTTGCTGCAAGGGCCCTATACCACAGCCAGAGTCTAGCTCTCACCTGTTGCTGCAAGGGCCCTATACCACGGCCAGAGTCTAGCTCTCACCTGTTGCTGCTAGTGCCCTATACCACGGCCAGAGTCTAGCTCTCACCTGTTGCTGCAAGGGCCCTATACCACGGCCAGAGTCTAGCTCTCACCTGTTGCTAGTGCCCTATACCACGGCCAGAGTCTAGCTCTCACCTGTTGTTGCAAGGGCCCTATACCACGGCCAGAGTCTAGCTCTCACCTGTTGCTAGTGCCCTATACCACGGCCAGAGTCTAGCTCTCACCTGTTGCTGCTAGTGCCCTATACCACGGCCAGAGTCTAGCTCTCACCTGTTGCTGCAAGGGCCCTATACCACGGCCAGAGTCTAGCTCTCACCTGTTGCTAGTGCCCTATACCACGGCCAGAGTCTAGCTCTCACCTGTTGCTGCAAGGGCCCTATACCACGGCAGAGTCTAGCTCTCACCTGTTGCTGCAAGGGCCCTATACCACGGCCAGAGTCTAGCTCTCACCTGTTGCTGCTAGTGCCCTATACCACGGCCAGAGTCTAGCTCTCACCTGTTGCTGCTAGTGCCCTATACCACGGCCAGAGTCTAGCTCTCACCTGTTGCTAGTGCCCTATACCACGGCCAGAGTCTAGCTCTCACCTGTTGCTGCTAGTGCCCTATACCACGGCCAGAGTCTAGCTCTCACCTGTTGCTAGTGCCCTATACCACGGCCAGAGTCTAGCTCTCACCTGTTGCTGCTAGTGCCCTATACCACGGCCAGAGTCTAGCTCTCACCTGTTGCTGCAAGGGCCCTATACCACGGCAGAGTCTAGCTCTCACCTGTTGCTGCAGGTGCATCCTCTCAGGGTCGCCTAACCCCAGGCCCGGCAGACTGATGTCCCCGGCCACAGCGCGCAGCTTTCTACGGAAGTTTGGACACTCCTTCTTGATACGTTCGAAACACTGCAACAAAACCCCGTTTACGTTACTCTAATCTTACGATCGTAAGACTACGTTACCGATCAACCGACGGGCATTTTGCAAATGCAAACGCTGCACAGTTAGTAAATCAGTCGGTAGGTCTGCCAGAGTACACTTACGGAAGTCACTATACTAGTTGCCATCTAAACTTGATCTAAAGAAATATCCATACAATACAACTCGATTGTTTCGCCTAATATGACGACATATGAATTAAATCAAACCTGTTTCTAGTACGCCAATTAAACAACAACGTAAAAGATAACCTCAATAATACACCAAGCTCCATCGTCCCGCCATTTGTATTTTTGTAAATGTGTTCAGTATTCCGTGGATCCGTGATGGTGTGTATGAACGTTGGTAGAGTTACGAACGTCAAGCATCCAGAACCTACGATCGTAACGATGAGGGTAACGTAAACGAGGTGAAAGGGTGGCTCGTTGGTCCAGTGGTTAGCATCCCTGCTTCCCATGCAGAAGGTCCCGGGTTCAGATCCCGCTTCAGGCAGAAGGTTTTTAATTTCTAATAAGGATTTAGTTCCATCACTTCTTGTCTTAGGAACAAGTAAACGGTGACTTTGGAGCCGTCCTATCAAACGAAGCACTCAATCAATTCGAAGTTGTTCTGAATCGGCGTTGGTGATTCTGACATTTGTCCGCAGGTGCTCGCACTGTCCAATCACTGATTCATGTGATTTATATTTGAAATATCGATCTTTGATTGGTTATCGCTCACTCGTCGATGGTGTTCGAAGCCTATACAGGGTTGGTTTAGTCACTTTAAATTAAAGTCCCCTACTGCAAATCAGTTTCATTACTGAGTGGGTAGACTCTAAATGTGAATTTATTTATTTATTTATTTTAAAGGGTGGACAAGATTGCGGATGGGGAGCTTAAAATGTTGTTAACCTTGACCCAGCTTAAGTATTCTTATGCTAACGACAAAGCTGGGTCCAATGGTGCCAACGTACAATAAATAAAATCATATTTAGACTATAGAGTCTACCCACTCAGTAACAAGACTGATTTGCAGTGGGGGACTTTAATTTAAAGCGACTAAACCAACCCTGTAGGCTCCGAACACCATCGTGAGTGAGCGATAACCAATCAAAGATCGATATTTCAAATATGAAACATATGAATCAGTGATTGGACAGTGCGAGCACCTGCGGAGAGATGGCAGAATCAACAAGGCCGATTCAGAACATCTTTGAATTAAATTTCTTTAAAATTTAATGGTTAAAAAAATCAAATCAACCCGAAATCATTATGGCGTTTATACACTTTCGTATGATTGAAGATTTAAGGAAACCATATCAACGTTAGTTCTTGGGTTTTCTACAGTTCAGCCAATGGCAGGCGACGTTTTATAAATCCGGCCAATGGTAGCGATCCTAGGTAAAACAGGAAAATAAGATCTTAAAACTTAACTCTTGGGAACGTGTGTAACTCACCTTTACTTTTCTTTCTTTCTCAGTAATGTGCGTATTTCTATGCATTAGCAATTCCCTTGTTGGTTTTATTTTCAATTAATAGTTTTGTACTTATAAAATGTCCTTGGATGTTTATTACCATGTTTATGATCAGCTTGTTAAACATTTATATTGTTGTCGATACACAGATATTTTACTACACTCGTTTATAAGTCAGTGAAATAAATGAACAGGATATCAAAGAAATAATTGCTAAGTGTTTCCTTGAATGAATTAAGGGCGGAATTCACAGACGAGTTAAGTATGTGATTTGTTTACGGTTGCTAAGTAGTTTGCTCTCCTTATGGCAATTAGGTGTAATGAAACAATTCCATCTGACACTTGACTCTGCATACATCTCCATAATATTGAACCGCAGATAATTGCGTCGGATTTATTGTTGTTTAACGACGTACTCAACAAGTAAGATCCTAGTTGTCGAGTTCGTCGTTAAACAAAAATGAATCCAACGCAATTTTCCGCGGTTCAATATTATGGAGAATATTATGAAGAAAATAACAATGCAGGTATCCGGGAAATCCAGAGTTAAATACCGTCGAAATAGACCGTGTGGAGCGACCGTTTCTTCTCAGAATTTCAGAGGACACCTTGCTTCTTACGGCATGGCTAGTATATTATATGATCCTAGTCTGGGATCATATATTATACTGGCAACGCCGTTAGGAGCGAAGTGTCCCCTAAAATTCTGAGAAGAAACGGTCGCTCCGCACGGCCTATTTCGACGGTATTTAACTCTGGATTTTAAACATACCTGCATTGTTATTGACCACTGCATCGACTGCGCCGACCGTGAATAGAATGCAACCCCACCACTTCTGACTACAGGCAGGCGATATTATCACTACAATACCTGAGGCAAGAGAACGGGATGCAACTAGACTTAGGTTGGTAGTTGTCACATGCGGCACTTCCCTATTATATAATCCATGACGACAACACCTTGCTAGGTTATTTGACGGGACTACATGACGTTGGGGGGTGGTTGGAAGAATGGGACAAGTAGGGCGTAAAGGGGAGGACGTGGACTGCCTTTCGTCTGGCTTCTCCACCTAGACCTGTCTAGAGTGGTCCTACCAGAAGCATACGCTTCCACCGGCATAGCTCTCGGGATCACTACAGCACGGGAACCTGCCCACCACGATAAGGCAGCAGTCCCTGGGCAGGAACTGCAGTGAGACACTCCATCCTTATCATAAACTGCCGTTTGGTTTGGTTCCACGTAATCATATCTTTAAGAATGAAGTTAAGTCGCTACACAGCATCTTTGGTGCTGGGGACTTTCGTCACAGATGGGCGTGTCGGTCTGAGCCAATCAGCGGGCGGCTTTCACCAATACTCACATTTGGTTGGCCAAGCCTCACTCATCTATGACGTCACTAGCCTCAAGGACAGATGGGCGTGTCGGTCGGAGCCAATCAGCGGGCGGCTTTCACCAATACTCACATTTGGTTGGCCAAGCCTCACTCATCTATGACGTCAAGAGCCTCAAGGACAGATGGGCGTTTCGGTCGGAGCCAATCAGCGGGCGGCTTTCACCAATACTCGCATTTGGTTGGCCAAGCCTCACTCATCTATGACGTCACTAGCCTCAAGGACAGATGGGCGTGTCGGTCGGAGCCAATCAGCCGGCGGTTTTCACCAATACTTGCACTTGATTGGCCAAGCCTCACTCATCTATGACGTCACTAGCCTCAAGGACAGATGGGCGTGTCGGAACCAATCAGCCGGCGGCTTTCACCAATACTCGCATTTGATTGGCCAAGCCTCACTCATCTGTGACGTCATCAGCCCCAAAGTTGCTGTGTTGTGACTTTAACATACAGGTCGTTCCAAATAATGTGATAAAACTACTTGTTGGTCCAACAAGTTGTCTTATAACATTCTACCTGTTGTTGTGCTAAGTTTATTTTTAAGGTAACAGGTAGAGTTTTCTCACCGGTGATCCGACGAGATCGTCAACCCTCTCTTCCAGGCTCCGCCCCTTCTTCTCCCTCACCATCATGTAGACAGTGTGGATGTCTGGGCAAGACCGTAGCAGCTTCTCTATCAGCACCTTCCCCATGAAGCCCGTGGCCCCGGTCACTAGCACGCTCGACCCGGCGTAGAACCTGGACCCCAACATAACAAGTTATACATCGCCATCATGTAGACAGTGTGGACGTCTGGGCATGACCGTAGCAGCTTCTCTATCAGCACCTTCCCCATGAAGCCCGTGGCCCCGGTAACTAGCACGCTCGACCCGGCGTAGAACCTGGACCCCAACATAACAAGTTATACATCGCCATCATGTAGACAGTGTGGATGTCTGGGCAAGACCGTAGCAGCTTCTCTATCAGCACCTTCCCCATGAAGCCCGTGGCCCCGGTCACTAGCACGCTCGACCCGGCGTAGAACCTGGACCCCAACATAACAAGTTATACATCGCCATCATGTAGACAGTGTGGATGTCTGGGCAAGACCGTAGCAGCTTCTCTATCAGCACCTTCCCCATGAAGCCCGTGGCCCCGGTCACTAGCACGCTCGACCCGGCGTAGAACCTGGACCCCAACATAACAAGCTATACATCGCCATCATGTAGACAGTGTGGATGTCTGGGCAGGACCGTAGCAGCTTCTCTATCAGCACCTTCCCCATGAAGCCCGTGGCCCCGGTCACTAGCACGCTCGACCCGGCGTAGAACCTGGACCCCAACATAACAAGTTATACATCACCATCATGTAGACAG
>OX246748.1:38062982-38067982 GCA_945910005.1 Isoperla grammatica
ACCCACAGTGTACTCACAGTGTACTCACAGTGTTCTCACAGTGTACTCACAGTGTACTCACATTAATAACAATAAAACAGTGTTTATATATGTACTTAGAGTGTACGCAGAGTGTACTCAGAGTGTACGCACAGTGTACGCAGTAGGTAATTCTGCTAATATCCAGTGCATTAAAATGTAAGATACTGTTCACATCTTCTGTATGCTCTTTCAAAAGCTCCCGCGGGCGAAGTAGCGGAACACGTTCTTGTAGAAGTCGAGGGTGTGAGATGGAGACCTTCTGCACATGCGTGTCACGGTGCCATTGTGTTGCACTGATTGCACTCAATAGATTTATAGTAATATGACAACACTAGACTCTGTTTCGGTAATAACAATAAAACAGTGTTTATATATGTACTCAGAGTGTACGCAGAGTGTACTCAGAGTGTACGCACAGTGTACGCAGAGTGTACTCAGAGTGTAATCACAGTGTACTCACAGTGTACGCACAGTGTACGCACAATGTACGCAGAGTGTACTCAGAGTGTACGCAGAGTGTACTCAGAGTGTACTCAGAGTGTACTCAGAGTGTACGCACAGTGTACTCAGAGTGTACTCAGAGTGTACTCAGAGTGTACTCAGAGTGTACTCAGAGTGTACTCGGAGTGTACTTAGAGTGTTCTCAGAGTGTACGCACAGTGTACGCAGAGTGTACTCAGAGTGTACGCACAGTGTACGCAGAGTGTACGCACAGTGTACGCAGAGTGTACTCACAGTGTACTCACAGTGTACTCAGAGTGTACCCAGAGTTTACTCGGAGTGTCCTCAGAGTGTACTCAGAGTGTACGCAGAGTGTACGCAGAGTGTACTTAGAGTGTACGCACAGTGTACGCAGAGTGTACTCACAGTGTAATCACAGTGTACTCACAGTGTACGCATAGTGTACGCACAGTTTACGCACAGTGTACGCACAGTGTACGCACAGTGTACGCACAGTGTACGCACAGTGTACGCACAGTGTACGAAGAGTGTACGCACAGTGTACGCAGAGTGTACTCAGAGTGTACTCACAGTGAACTCACAGTGTACGCAGAGGGTACGCACATTGTACTCACAGTGTACACACAGTGTAAACACAGTGAACACACAGTGTACACACAGTGTACTCACAGTTTACTCACAGTGTACTCACGGTGTACTCACAGTGTACTCACAGTGTAATAACAGTGTACACACAGTGTACTCACAGTGTATTTACAGTCTTCTCACAGTTTACTCACAGTGTACTCACAGTGTACTCACAGTGTACCACAGTGTACTCAGTGTACCACAGTGAAATCACAGTGTACACACAGTGTACTCACAGTGTACTTACAGAGTTCTCACAGTGTACTCACAGTGTGCTCACAGTGTACTCACAGTGTACTCACAGTGTTATCTCAGTGTACTTACAGTGTTCACAGTGTACTCACAGTGTACTCACATTGTACTTACAGTGTACTCACAGTGTACTCACAGTGTACTCACAGTGTACTCACAGTATACTCACCGTGTATTCACAGGGTTCTCACAGTGTACTCACAGTGTAATCACCGTGTACACACAGTGTACTCACAGTGTACTCACAGTGTACTCACAGTGTACTCACAGTGTATTCACAGTGTACTCACAGTGTACACACACTGTACTCACAGTGTACACACAGTGTACTCACAGTGTTCCCACAGTGTACTCACAGTGTACTCACAGTGTACTCACGGTGTACTCACAGGGTACTCACAGTGTACTCACAGTGTACTCACAGTGTACTCACGGTGTACTCACAGGGTACTCACAGTGTACTCACAGTGTACTCACAGTGTACTTACAGTGTACTCACAGTGTACTCACAGTGTATTTCAGTGTACTCACAGTGTTCCCACAGTGTAATCACAGTGTACTCACAGTGTACACACAGTGTACTCACAGTGTTCTCACAGTGTACTCACAGTGTACTCACGGTGTACTCACAGTGTACTCACAGTGTACTCACAGTGTACACACAGTTTACTCACAGTGTACTCACAGTGTACTTACAGTGTACTCACAGTGTACTCACAGTGTACTCACATTGTACTCACAGTGTACACACAGTGTACTCACAGTGTACTCACAGTGTACTCACAGTGTACTCACAGTGTACTCACAGTGTACTCACACTGTACACAGTGTACTCACAGTGTACGCACAGTACCCTCACATTGTACTCACAGTGTACACACAGTGTATCACAGTGTACTCACAGTGTTCTCACAGTGTACCCACAGTGTACTCACAGTGTACCCACAGTGTACTCACAGTGTACTCACAGTGTACTCACAGTGTACTCACAGTGTACTCACAGTGTACTCACACTGTACACAGTGTACTCACAGTGTACTCACAGTTTACTCACATTGTACTCACAGTGTACTCACAGTGTACTCACACTGTACACAGTGTACTCACAGTGTACCCACAGTGTACTCACAGTGTACTCACAGTGTTCTCACAGTGTACTCACAGTGTACTCACAGTGTTCTCACAGTGTACCCACAGTGTATTAAAAGTGTACCCACAGTGTACTCACAGTGTACTCACAGTGTACTCACAGTGTACACACAGTGTACTCACACTGTTCCCACAGTGTACTCACAGTGTACTCACGGTGTACTCACAGTGTACTCACAGTGTACTCACAGTGTACTCACAGTGTACTTACAGTCTACTCACAGTGTTCTCACAGTGTATTTCAGTGTACTCACAGTGTTCCCACAGTGTAATCACAGTGTACTCACAGTGTACACACAGTGTACTCACAGTGTTCCCACAGTGTACTCACAGTGTACTCACAGTGTACTCACAGTGTACTCACAGTGTACTCACAGTGTACACACAGTTTACTCACAGTGTACTCACAGTGTACTTACAGTGTACTCACAGTGTACTCACAGTGTACTCACATTGTACTCACAGTGTACACACAGTGTACTCACAGTGTACTCACAGTGTACTCACAGTGTACTCACACTGTACACAGTGTACTCACAGTGTACTCACAGTACCCTCACATTGTACTCACAGTGTACACACAGTGTATCACAGTGTACTCACAGTGTTCTCACAGTGTATTCACAGTGTACTCACAGTGTACCCACAGTGTACTCACAGTGTACCCACAGTGTACTCACAGTGTACTCACAGTGTACTCACAGTGTACTCACAGTGTACTCACACTGTACACAGTGTACTCACAGTGTACTCACAGTGTACTCACAGTGTACTCACAGTTTACTCACATTGTACTCACAGTGTACTCACACTGTACACAGTGTATTTACAGTGTACTCACACTGTACACAGTGTACTCACAGTGTACTCACAGTACCCTCACATTGTACTCACAGTGTACACACAGTGTATCACAGTGTACTCACAGTGTACCCACAGTGTACTCACAGTGTACTCACAGTGTTCTCACAGTGTACTCACAGTGTACTCACAGTTTACTCACAGTGTACTCACAGTTTACTCACAGTTTACTTCTACTCAGTGCAATCAACGCTTATATCCCGTAGCTACGCCTATAGTAGTAGCCTACACTACTCAGACAATATCGAACTAACACGTTCTAAAGATATTCCAACACTGACAGCTTTGCTCGCGCTCATCATATTATTATATTACACGACCATTCTAGAAGAAATACATACAACCATAACATTTAAATAATCATTCTCATTAAATGTCGCGAGTAGTGAGTGCAAGGACATACACGGGCTGCTTGCCCTCCTGCCTCCCTGGACTTCGAGAGGGGGGCAATAATATCGATTCCCCTCTCCCCCCCCCCCCCCCCCCCCCCTAGAAGTAGGTAATTCTGCTAATATCCAGTGCATTAAAATGTAAGATACTGTTCACATCTTCTGTATGCTCTTTCAAAAGCTCCCGCGGGCGAAGTAGCGGAACACGTTCTTGTAGAAGTCGAGGGTGTGAGATGGAGACCTTCTGCACATGCGTGTCACGGTGCCATTGTGTTGCACTGATTGCACTCAATAGATTTATAGTAATATGACAACACTAGACTCTGTTTCGGTAATAACAATAAAACAGTGTTTATATATGAAGTGTTACGTTTTAGTGGTACAATGTAAAGTAGTATTCACATCTAATTATACTTGTATGCGCTTTTAAAGCCCCCGCAGGCGAGATAGCGAAACTTATTCTTAGTAGTCAGATTATGTCCGCATGTGTTGGTGTAACAATCATATAGCAGTTAGTTTAGTTATATGCTGCATTTCCAGAGAATATTAGTTTTACCTTTCTTGCCATTGTACACAGTGGCGTAACTATGTTACTTTGGAATGCAGCCGCCTACGGTGGGTCAGTGGGTTAGTTGAGGACAGGAAAATCAGTCGATATTGGCATTTCACAAATGATGTATACCCTGTAACTAAACCTCCTTTTTAGTATGTTATTCTAGAGTGTTTGGGAAATTTGCCGGTAAAAACACAAGAAATGGATGATGTCAAGCAGGAGATCGTTAGGAACAATTAACAATAATTAAATTTTTAATATTAACTAAATTATATTTTAAAATTAAATATACATTACAATTAATATGTTGGATGAATAATCAAATCAAATCAAAATCAACTTGTAATCATCATCAAATCAAAACCAACTTCAAATTATTATCAAATCAAATCATCTTCAAATCATTATCAAATCAAATAAATGAACTGTTCATTCTATACTTGTGGTTTCTCTGTTCAATCGAAAGGCCTTTGATTTAATTTATGCGCGCACAATCGACACACGCGAAAGCACACGCAAAATATGATGTGTTTTGTTAGTTACGGTTTGTGGTTCCTCCGGGTCCGCAAGGTGACGTCCGGGTTTAAGTTGTACGCCGGTCTATGGAGATGTAGCCGGGAAGCCGATGTGGTGTGTCGTGGATGTACCGAACACTGTACGGATGGTGGCAAACTCTGAATAAAGAT